>JBAFWW010044300.1:0-16948 GCA_036873685.1 Agapornis canus
ACCTTAAGATCATCCAGTTCCAACCCCCTGCCATGGGCAGGAACACCTCACACTAAAACCCTGTTCGAGAATTAAATATTCCCATCACTTCCCATAATGAATCCTCACAGTAATTAACCACTTTCAATACTATTTATCCGTGTTCTCTCTGGAGAGAGAAAAGAACTTGCTATTGTTTAATAGAAGCTATGGCTCAAGACCAGATTTTTCTACAATTATTTCATATTGTCTTTAACTTTTTGAGGTTCTAGTTTATAAGCATCTGAGATGCTGGGAGTTAGGTATGACCTATATGAACCATACCATACATACCATAGATAACTATGAGTTAGCTATAGTCTTGCTCAGCCTACTTTGCATTAACTTTGCACACCAGTTTCACTGCACAGCCATCTTCAATGTTGCCCTCCAAAATGCACCTTACAAAGTGTCCAGTTTTCATCAATTCACACTGAATTAGCATCCTGCTTTCCACCCTACACCTTAAAACCCATCCTTCCTCTTGAAATAAAACCACCCAACCAACAAATTCCTGTGTGAAAACCTCCACACACACAAAAAATCTACAATCAGCAAGCTTCTACATGAAAACCTCCAGCATAATTCCCTACCATCAACACATTCTTAACAGAAAACTTCACATTACCACAAAGATTCCCACTCGAAAAATATCTGGAAACAAAGATCCACTATCCCAATATAAGCTAACCCAATTCCAATGCTGAATGCAAATTTAAAACCAGGAGCACACTGTGATTACGTTGGCATGTGTTAACGCAGAGCTGGGTTTCAAAGCTGCTAGTCGTCCACCTTACAGCTTCACATGGCATTTGGTATAACATCAGTATTTGCACTGTATCAGCATTTGAGGCTCCTACCAGAACTTCCGCTTGAATTACCAGCCTGTAGACCCCTACCCCAAGCAGAGATATGTCCCTGCACATCTGAAAAGGTGCAAGTAACATGCAAGTTCAGCATATTCAGAACTTCAGAGCCACAGTCGCAAAAATCATCATCATCATCATCATCATGAAATTAGAGCAAAACCTTCAGTTCACTCTGTTAAGGTTCTCTGGCTCTGGTGCTCATACACAGACCCTCCAACACTGAATACTGCTCTCACTGCAGAAGGTGAGAATTGCAGAAATGTAGTTAAGAAAACATAACCACTCCATGATTCCATGAAAAAACCCAAACCAGACAAGAAGTGACAGAGCTGTGAGCCAAGCCTGATGCCGGTTTATGAGACTAGAACTGGCAGTAATTTCTGGGTCACTTTCAGGAACAACATTTGCAAGCTTGATAAAAACATTTACAACTGCTCTAGCAGAGGGTTCTCATTCCTACAGACCTTTACCACTGATGGCCCAAACACACCGTCATAAAGAAAACAAACAAAAACTAATCAGTATATTCCATTCTAAGGCAGTCACTTTGTGTTATTGCAGGGGGCAAAACACAACCGTGCCCTAAGAGCTTCATTTTACCAAAGTCTATAGCTACCTTCTGTATTTCTTTCCCTGAAATACTGGGAGGGCCAGTAATGGGCCACAGCTTTTGGCATTTAATGTTATACTGCTTCTGGCATAACAGGTCAGCTGCAGCCCTTGCTTTGCTTTGGACACAACTTTAATGAGCTGTGATGCTTTGTGTGTAATTACAGCTTGCAGTTGATTTTTCTGGGTTTTTTTAAGGAATTATTAACAAACAATTAACAAATTCTCTGTCTCTCACTGTGAAAAGGGAAGTGAATATTAGAGTTGTTTAGTCTGGAGAAGAGAAGGCTTGGGGGGGGACCTTATTGTTCTCTACAAGAAGGATGGAGCCAGGAGGTGCCTAGTCTCTTCTCCCAAGAAACAACTGATGGGACAAGAAGAAACAGCCTCACCCTGCACCAAGGGAGGTTTAGACTGGAGACTGGGAAAGATTTCTTTGCTGAAAGGGCTGTCAGGCATTGGAACAGGCCGTCTAGGGTAGTGGTATACTTCTATCCCTGGAGGTATTTATAAGAAGTGTAGATGAGGCCCTTAGTGACATGGCTTAGTGGTGGACTTGGCAGTCCTGGGGAAACAGTTGGACTTGATGATCTTAAAGGTCTTTTCCAGCCTAGTTGATTCTGTAATTCATTAAAAAGGGTACACTGGTGACCTAAAGAAAGCCTATACTTCAGGAAGGTGCTGCTCATCGTCATATGATGCTGTGCAGGCAGATATCCCCGCTAAGCTCACTGGGGCTTCTCCCTTCCTTGGGGAATGGGGCAAGCAGTAAGACACAAGCCTTGAGGCCCACAGTGTAAATCCAGAGTTGGAGTTTTCCATATCCCTTTGGTTTACAGGCTTGCCAGACAAGGAAATGCACAGTACTGGTCATCACTTAAAAAAAATCAAGCTTGTAATTTTCAAGAGAGCCTGAAAACGCTGAAAAATAGCATTTCAGTGGCTCTGCTATCATTGCAGAGGTATGGAAAACACTTCCCACGCTGAATAATCTTCACCATTCAAAGCACTTTGCTATCGAACTGAGAATTTCAAGTATGCTCAAGATATTGCAGCCTAAACCTCTTCCTCTAGGCTATCTCTGAGGACACATCCTTCTGTGACTAAATATATCGGTGTACAGGAAAACCTCCCACCTTATTATTGCTCTGGCTTTTGTTGACAGAGCAGAAAACACTGTTGCATACCCTGAAGTCACAAAGCCCCATTGTGTGGCATGGATAAATGAAACTCTTGAGAGGGAGTTGAGCTGTTTCTTATTTTACTGACAGCTGCTAAGAGTCCCAGTTAACAGCACAATGCTGGCACAAGCTAGCACACATCCTAAAATCCACATTATAATAAAAAATAGACATGAATACTTTAGCAAAATGGGGTCTGGTATTTTTTAATACATTTAAGCTAAAAAACCCCAAGCATTTCGTTTTATTTGTGAAGCAAACTGTTAATTAATAATCACTAAAATTAATATTTGAATTAATAAATAGCACCTAACCCTGAGGTTCCTAAATAGACGTCTGGGAAGCCATTGCCTGAAATACCTATTTCCAGGCTGCCAGCCCATCTGGGAGACAGTGGGTGAAGTTTGCCAACCATAAAGCTCACCTCCACCCAGATAAAAGCATGCAGTTTATTGGCATTTCAATGTAATGCTCTCTCGTTATCCAATTATCCTTTATTTTGAGACAATCTCCCCTGACAATAGCTCATTGTGAAAACTTTCCTGCTTGGACACACTGCCATTTGGTCAACGTTTTTGCTAGAAGTCATTGAATTATTTAGGTTGGAAGGGACCTTTAATATCATAAATGGTTGTTGATATTGTAAAAACAGGATTAGGAAAAAGATCTCTTTATAGGGAGACTTGTTAGCATGTGGCTTCTTCAGGTGCAAGCAGTTCCATTGTGATGAACTGGCATTAACATCTATCTACACTACTAGCTTCTGCTTCTATTTTTCTCTTTTGATGCCCATCAAAGTGATAATAGTGACTTGAATCAGCACTGCCTCATTTTGAGGCTGGTAGCTATGTTATGTTAGGCGTTTTTTGTCGTATCACATCATTACCACAGAAATCAATTTTAAAATAATCACATTTTTTCCATGATAAACCCAGTCTTCATCGTGAAGGCATAGTCCTCATCAGAGTTCAGCTGCTTTACACTTCTAAATGCCACTTTTGAATGGTCTGACATCTCTCTCCTCCATTCAAAGTGCCATTCAGCTAATATTTATTAGCTTTTCCACTGAAAACAGAAACTCTTCACTCACAGACACTGCAAACTTTATATATATGTATGTACGCATAAAACCCCCGCGTGTATATAGCTTAAAGCTTGATCCCTGTTTCTCCAGTTTTACATTTGCCTTCACTTTGCTCAGCACCCAGCAAATTCAAAGGAAGCCAAAGAAAACCAGCAATACTTGTATCAAGACCTTTATTTTTTTTCATTTATCCAACCTCTTTTCCATGAAATGAACCACTGTACGCATGGGCAGCTTTACCAGTCTGTAACATGTCATGTGGGAATGTATTAAACTTTTCTGCTTACCCAGGTAAGCAATACCACAGAGACATATGCACTGATTTAATATATACCCTTAATACCTGGCACAGCAATGGCAACCCCTGTTAGCTTTCCTCCTTGGTTAAACAAGCAGTCAGACATGAGATTCCCAAGATGAGCCTTCAGCTCGTGCAGCAGAACGTTTAACTCTCTAGCAAGTGATTTTCCATTCTTGGCAGCAGGCACTGTTGCAGAAATAACCCTGTGGCTTCTCCCCAGCATCTTTGCAAAGATGTGCATCTTTTGGTGATTCACAAGCTTGGTTTTTCCTGGATTTTGATGCCTGCATGGTTAGGAAGGCATTTTCCTAACTGGTTCTCTGGCATACTTGGGAGAAACAATAGGTAGCCCACAGCTAAGTTTGTGTAGCTTAAAGGGATAGTTTTAGGTATCTGCTTTGCTTTGGTTAGCATTGACTGTGCAATGGCCAAGCACAGAAAGCCTGCAGGATGGAAATTGCTTAGCAGTAGAGGAGCAGGCGTGCATATGGATAGGACTAACCAGGATATTTCAGAAGTATTGCGGGGTCCTACTAAACCTCATATTCTTCTTTAGATCAAGCCCATTGCACAAGACAAGCCCCAACCCACCATTAGCTGGATGAGGCAGTCGAAAAGTCAACTAGAATCCATTAAGTTCTGCTGTTTATAACTAGCTTTCTTATTCAAACCAGATAGGTCAGCACACACTTGTTCAAATTGCTCCATTAGTTTCCTATAAAACTACAACTAAATTTTGAAGGTAGGTTGGTATTTGACTGTACAGTCTTTGATGGTGAAGGTGTCACTTTAACTGTGCCCGGTACTACAGGATGTTGTCTGGGGTCCACTGCAAGGTAAGTAAGAGGCTTGATAAATAAATGTCTTCTCTATATTGTTTTTACACCTGAATGTGGAAAAAGACAAACAGTGCATAGTAAAGGGATCTGGAAATAGGGAGATCATTTCCTTCTCCTTCCAGCAGAGGCTGTGCTCGTATCCTAAATGCTTTCTTATGGAAGCTTCTCGGACTCCTGCCAGTGGTTTATTAAGGATATTAGGACTTCTGGCAACAGTCCTTGCAGAATCTAAGCAAAGTCTGAGGCAGTGAGGTTTGGCTGCGGTGCCAGCGTTGATTATCTTGTTGACTTACTTTGCCTTCCTGGAAAGGAGCATGATACAGTGAGACACTGATGTAACAAATCCCTACCTTATTATGGCTGGGATTTTATCCCACCCAGAGCTGGCTGCCATTTATCTTTAAGTTGCCCGCATAGTGCATCACTCATGCTAAGTGATTCTGCCTCCTTCCCAACTCCCTTAGTCCCCCAGCCATCAGCCTTTGTGAGCCTTAAAGTCCCAAAGGAGGCCTGTGCTAAACATTAACCCTTTCCTTTCCACAAAACATAAAACCCAACAGCTTTACCACATGTCAAAGTCCTTATAAAACACACACCTGACATACAGCAGCATTGGGGCCAGTTTTGGCTGTGCTTCAATGATGAAACACACATTTTATTACAGATGGTTTTAAGAGACAGTATCAGTGTAAGTAATAGATTGGCAAAATTCAAACTTACCTCTCCGGTCTGAATTTGATTTGTTGGAGTTGCACACACCCCTGGATCAATGTATTACCATATCATTTCTTACTCCAGTTTCAGACTGGGCTACACCATTTCAAGCCACATCACAATTTTCTCCTATCTCCAAAAAAAGCACATTTTCCAAAGTTAATGGGCTTTTCATCTGAAAGATATGCTTCACTCTCAAGCTCTGTGGGTAATGCACATTCCTTTCACAGAATGATTCGCAGTTTGTTCTTTAACTGACTGTTGGAGATAGGTCTGTCACGGTCTGCATAAATTTTTTGTCTAAAAAGCTAAAATCTGTCCTCAAAATATGGAATTTAAGGGGAGATTAACCCGAGCCATGTAATTTACAACAGTATGAAGCAAACCTACATCAGTGGAGTTTATAGGTGGAAGTGTCTTCCACATACTACCAAAGCATATCAAATAACCCCTGATATGAAACAGTTTCAGAATCAGCCACAGTCCAAACAAACACTCTTAGAATATGATCAGATTAAGTTGTTTAAAATACGGGGCATGTGGAAGTCATCAAACACTGACATCAGATGGAAATCAGGCTTCTCTTCTGAAAGAGCGGAACACAGGGTAGGTCTTAGTGTAAGATCAGCAACTTTTCTGGGCTGTTTCCTGCTCTGAAATGATTTCAGCAAAATGCTTTTAAAAAGTGTCATGGACATCCAAAAGGGTTCTATAAAACGTTGTCAAACTATTTGTATTATTTTGACATATACTAGGGTGGCTACTTTAAAAAGAACAATGCAAGAAGGAAAAAACCCCACTGTCAAACAGAAATCAGCCCTAAAACATACATGAGACTCAACAGAATAGGCCAGCATGGAAAGCCCACTGCAAGCATGCCAGCAGACCCAAAAGGACCTCTAGCATTTTGCTGGACGGAATACCTGGCAAAAGCATGTCTTTGAGAATGATGCACATCTCTCTTCCTACAGAAATTTAATTAGATGTGTTTTCCATGAGTGACAATGTGGTATTTGAGGATACCTCTGGATAATAGAAGAAGTGAATACCTTTCACAGGCATACCCTGCATCTCTTAAGAAGCTGTAAGGGGAAGAAATTTAGAAGCATTTAAGACATAAAAATACTTGCAATAAATTAGTTTAAGGTGATTAGAAACACAACAGTGATGATGACCTCCTCTGTAGGGTCTGATGCGCAATGAGATGATTCCTTTGATGCCCATGAAAGATGTCCACTGTGGGGTGATTTTTTCTTATATCAGAAAAGTGAAAGGAAATATTTATTCATCTTCTTAATGCCAACACACAAAAACCTCTTAGTTGAGCTACAGAGGAAGGCAATATGCCCTTCAGCTCTTCTAGAAGACAGTATGCTACCAGGCTTTTTCTCCGAGCCACAGATGATATTCCAAGCCTGAGGACATGCTTGCCTCTGCCTCCCTGTCACATTTGCACCATTCAGCTCCATTCAGTGCAGCGTTTACTGGGCTGAACAACCTTGGAAAGACAGGACATCACACAGCACAAATGGGTTTATGTATCTAGTCCCCAGCTTTGTTAGTCCTCTCCCCACCATGTCCTCCTTCACCCTGGCTTGCAGACGCAGCCTGGGGTGTTACTCCTGCAGCTGTTGATGGCCATGAGCAGAGCAGAGGAGCAGAAGCCAGGATCCAGCTGTGGGTTGCAGCTGTGCGGGGCAGAGGAGGATTCCTGCATGGCCTAGGAATAACCACGGAGGGAATTGCCCAGGGAAGGATGAGAGGTGCAATATGGAAGATGCATTGCTGAAAAAAGATGCAGTGGAGCACATGGAACTAAGGGGAGAGATATGAAGTGTTGGTGGAAGGTAGGGGTGGCAAAAAGGAGAGGGAAAACTGCTTCAGAGCCTGCAATGCTTTGGTGAACAGTGCATTAGGAGAGCCCCAGGAGTTGAATGAGATCTTTGACTGGGGAGGGAGCACCAACTAAGAGCAGTGACCAGGAAAGCTGTTTGTTAAATAGGTTTTCCATGAACATACCAGCAAAGATAGGAATAACCTGACATTTACCTTCTCAGCCTTCCAGGAACAAAGTACTCTGAAACCCAGCTGAAGGCAGAGACATGTCTCCTGCCTCCTCTGGATGGCAAATCTGTCAGCAACGATGTGTATCCTTCTTCTAGCACATGGAGGCTATGAATTAATTCCCCATGGTTGATTCAACCCTCTAACCCTGCAAAAATGCCTGCACTAAAACTAAGAATTTCCTTGCTCCCAGGCAGAACAGGTTAACTCCTTCCTTGCTGAAACTGCAACATTTAAAAACCCACCTTGAGTTTCAGATCGATTCAGGCCAGTCAGCAGGAGCAGAAAAAAAGCTTTGGACAGACTTTAAAGCATGTGTTGAGTTTGATTTTTGGAGCAGAGTTGTTCTTCAAAGTTACTTACTGGTTACACAGAATGCTGCAGGACTTGGTATCACTTGTTAACTATTCTACAGCAGTAGGGGAGGAAGAGCTTATAATAGAGGGTGGTTACAGGCATGCCCAAGTAGTGGCTCAAACAAGCAACAGATTCCATCCTTTATTTCTTACAAATGCCTGAAATCTCATAGGATGCCCATCTGTCTTGTGTGGCTGATGCTTGGATATTTCCCATTATTTCTATTTATCCCATTCACGGATCACTGGAGAAACTTCCTCGTTTTTGACAAGTAGTGCCTGAGGAAAATAAATGAACTCTTCCAGAGCCAAACATCTGACTGGTCCCAGAGGGACAAGGGAATGGCAAGAAAGCCCCTACCTCCAAGCACACGGGCAGTGTGAAAGCAGTGTGAAACCTTCTCACCATTGGGTTCATCCTGCATATTCTCTAGGAGCTCTTAATTACAAATGTAAATCTAAATTCTCAGAAAGATGGGAATGCAAATCGTGAGGAAGGACGTCAAAAGTGGAGAAGGACTTTAGCTGAAGGGAGACCAACAGCCTTCTGGGGATTAACAGAGACTTTACAATGGGTAAGAGAGGGTTACCAGGGATTCAACATGAAAAGGCAAGGGTTAAAGAACTTTGAGTTAACCTGTTTTCAGGAATGTGGGCATCAGCACTTGCTTCCCATTTATTGTGTGATTTTAAGTAGGGGAAGGACCAAAAGCCTGACTGATCTTTAGGGCCGTTTAAGGTGAAACAGCGCTTTTTTGGCTGTACGTGGAAGGCATTAGAACATTTTGGGCTCCAGCTGATACCAAGCAATTGTCACAGCAGCCACATGCTGGATGGATGGGAACTTCTTTGCAGCAGAACTTGTAGCCTGAAGAGCCTCCCCAACCCCATCCAGAGCCGGTCCTCCTGCCAGCTGCAGATGCATGGTGACATTAAACAAGAATGAGTGTGCTAAAGCCATGGACTGAAACTCAGCTGGCAAACACTAGCATCTCTTCTTTTTTTGGGTCTTTTTTCTTTTTCCTTAGTGCTATGTTAAGGACATCCTGTGCTGTGTTTTGCACTCAAGAAGAAACTGTCCATGCTGAGCAATGGGTTACTCAGTACTTACACATCAGCTGAAAGGCTTCTTCTCACACTGTGGTATTTAAGGCTGCCCAATACTTCTAATAACACTCAGCTCTCCATTGCCAAGATGTAAGCCCTGAGCTGAAACATTTAGCAACTGAATAGCTGCACAGCCTGAAACATTAAATATCATCTGGTTTTGGGCTGGGGTTGTTTTGTTTTGCTCTGGTTTCAGACACAGTCATTTCCAGGGGCAAAGCTAGGGAAGAATGCTTTGTCCACCCACACAGGCAAGGAGAAGCCAGACCTCTCTCAGCAGCTCCAGCACTTTCATTCCTTTGCAGTGTGGAGTGGGGGGAGAAATCTGACATTAAATCCTGAGGCCTGCCGCAGGTCAGTGATACACCAAGAGCTGCTTTTGTTTAAATTCTCCAGAGATCAGGCAAATTTCCCTGTAACTGATACCCTTTCAAACCACCTTGAAAGGAGACAGAAGGCAATGGAAGGAAGCAAATGTCCCTGGTACACATCAGCCTGCGGCAGGAGGCTTGACTCCAGCTGCGGGAATGGGGGACAATGAACGGAAGAAAGGGAGATAAGCAGCCAGGAAACAGGCAGGGAAGAGCAAGGCAGAAAGACACAAGAATGCAGCAAGGGAGAGGTGAGAGAGGAAAAGCAAGCCCAGCATCCAGCGGTGAGCAGGAGGGAAGCCCACATCAGAGAGGAAGCCCTCAGGAAACATCAGATGGATGTAGGAGCAAGGCTGCTGGGATAAAGGCTCCAGGAGGCCGGGGGGAGCAGGAAAACAACACTGGGAAAGGGGAGAAGAGGGACTAGAAGCCTCTCTGTGAAGTCCCTGGAGCATGGGATGGAGAAGCCTGGTTATCCGTTCACTCAGACAACCAACCTCCCAGAAGGAAAAGCTGGAACAAGTTGGGATTATGGATGGAAGACCTGCTGACCAGTGGCCATTTAGGGATGCTCAGTATGGGACAAATAAAAATTGGTGGTGCAGATTTGCCTATCTCAGCAAAGAAAGGGCCATAAGAAGACAACACCCTGAGCCAGGAATGGGTCCATATTGAGGACAAAGAGGTTCAGTCTTTCCAGTGGACCATACAGGATCACATGGTCAAAATCTCTCCAAGTCTCCTATCTTAAACCCTAGACAACCACATGGGGAGGACAGATTTGCTGTGTTAAGTGTTCAACTTTTAGGAAGTCCTAATGTTAGAGCTATTGATGATTTGTGCATTCAGTCCCACTGTTCACCTGTGATGGCATGATGCTGCCTTACAGTAACATGTTAGTACAGTAACACCTGTGGAAACCTGAATTTTTTAACCACTTGGCACCTCCTGAGGCTGCTGAAAAGCCACCCATTGCACAGCATTTTGGTGGCATTCTCAGTGACAAGATGACTCACAGGAATGAACAACTTTGTCTTCCATGAGAAATTATCATCCAGAAAGCTAAACTGAACCCACCAGAAATACCCCGTAGCTGCAGGGACCCTATTTGAGGCAGAATGTTTTAGAGTCTCACAGTTTACTGCATTTCACACATAGGATGTTTAAGGTTACTCCTTTATGCTTGCAAGCATATGGCATCTTCTGCCCAGGAGTGGAGAATGTGGTGCATCACTTGCTGTTCACAGTGCATTGCTTAGGAAAGGTGCTCAAGAGCAGAGCCACAGGTTCTTTCTGCTGCCTTCATCCTGACAGCCCTTTTCCATCACTCAGCCCTGTCTCCCTTCAGTGTTGCTCATTAAAGCCCTGCAGTTGGCAGCAGCCTGGAGCACTGTATCTGCCAGCAAAGGATTACTCTAAATGAATAATCTCTCCTGCATGACAAGGCTTATTTGGGCCTTGTGTAGGCATTAAGAGCTGCTCTGTGAAGCAGATACTCAGTTTTCCATGACCAACCTATGGTTGCAACAGACGGCTTAGTTGGTGCTGACATGAAGTCTTTCCCCTGGGTTTTACTGCATAACCTGGGCTCATTCATAGGGAATTGCTGAGGGAGTCATTCAGCCTCAGAATTTCCTACATCCTCACCTGCCCTTTTTCATAACAATAGAGAAGCTGCCCATCAAACCAGCTACGGCTCCTAACGTGGTGCAGATAATTCTGTATCTATGCATACTCCACCAGGATGAGCTGAAAACTCGAGGTGTACTGCACATCCAGGAAGAATTGCACAAGGCAGCTCCAGGTTTGCAGCACGGGCTGATGGTGTTCAGAGGTTAGGAAGCATGGAAAGAACTAGACACTGATTAATCCAGTGCTCCGGGAAGGGGGGTTACCATCCCCAGGGTGACAGGTCAGAGGGGCTGTCAACTGCGTCTCAGCCAAGAGCCCTACAGAGAACAAAGCTACCTTTTTCCCCCTGAAATAGAGAGAACAAGAACACTTTGACAAGGAGAGTCAAATCCAAGCAGTTTTGCTGCCAGCCTTGGTATGAGCAGTGCCTGGTCAGCGCTGCTGCAGACGATGCAGTTACAAACAGCTTTCTGGATGTGTTACTATTTGGTGTTGTCCTTAATACTATGGTGCAGTAATAATTCAGAAATACATCTTATGCATTATCTCGATTCTATATCCTCAGGAAAGGGCAACTGTATTGCAGGGATGGTGTCACTTTGCTCTTCTTCCTCTGTTCATTCATTTTACTGCTGAAGGCTTGCAAAGCACAGAAGTGTGAAGAAAAAGGTAGACATGGCTTATATGCAGCAGGGCAGCAATTGTCACCAGAGCCTGAATCTACCCGTGCTTCAGCATCATTGTCCAAAGCAAATAATAATCAAGTAACCTGCACCATATTATGGTGGGAATGAAAATCCCTCTCCATGGATTACTCCATGGATTACAAAGCAGTCTTTGTAATCCATGTACTGTCGTACAGATGTAGCAAAGGACTTCTTTAAGTTACACAGCAACACCGCCAGAGTAGGGAGGAAAGCCAGGGATCCCAACTTTAGTTGCTCCACAGACTATCAGGACTGCACCATGAGCAGACATGACCAGCTGGCATGAAATTTATTTCATGTGAGAGAAGGGAAACTGTAATAGCCAGTAAATCTCTCCCACACAGCTGGATTTAAGTGTCACCAGCTGTATTACTTCTTCAGTGCATAATGTTCATTTATTCATTCATTCATACTATGTTGTTGGCTTACCTGCGTAATCTATAATGTACAAACCCTTTAAGGAGTGGATGTTGGTATCTTACAGCACAGCAGCAATGAGCAGGGGAACCAGACAATGGCACTGGCAGCCTTGCAGAGGTGAGGACCCTTGCAGCCTGCTGTTTTCCAGCAGGCACTGGGTGTAACTCCGAGCAGACATATTTCATCCCATCATCAATGTTATGTTTGACTAACACTTTTCTCAGGCTTGGTATACTAGAATCTTATAGCCCTCCCCAATTCCAGTTGAGTCCTATTACATGAGCTGTTTGATATCCTCCCTTTAAAACTGCTGACATCCTTCCCTTGCCCTTGCTCCCTGTCCATTCCCCAAGGATGTTGATCTTGCATTTTTCTCTGAACAAAGGCTTTCTGAAAGCAGGAGGCCCCCCGGCTGCCTCCTGCTACTGGCTCCCCCTGCAACCCTGCTCAACTGAACTGTGCTCTTCTCATTAGCATTAATGTGAAAGTTGTTCCCACCCTATAGACTCTGCTTATTATTGGCTTTAACAGAAGGAATTGTACACCGAAATAACAACACCCAGGCTGAAATCAGGCCCTGTTGTTTTCTTCCTATTGCTAACCTGCCCAGAACAGATTTATTAAAACCAGGAGTCAACCCCTGGAGAAACTAGAGACGTTGCCTGTGAATATGCAGCTTTGGTGTTTGTTCCTCCTGCCTTCTCCTCTGCTGAGCTGCCTTCTGATAAGCAACTTGCCAGGGCAATTATCCACAGAGATTTTCAGCTGCATATTTTTCTCTCTCTGAGCTAATATAACCCAGATGTGGGAAAAGCATGATTTTCATCAGTCCTTCCATACATCCCATGACACTTGGTCACATGTGCATGTGTTGGTATTTGTATGACCCAGTAAAATAACTACATTGTACACAATTAACAAGCTGGCTCCCACACACCGTTTAGTTTGCCTTTATTTTGTAGGACTTTAGTGATTCCTTTGAACACATTAGTTCTGCAATGAAACAAGTAAATACTCCTAATGATTATAGAGTGCTCTTTCCATAGCTACAAAAGTTTTCCTAATAGGTTGACTATAGCCCTCAAGTAGTTTCACTGCAAGTAAAAAGGGAAGGTTAAAAGCTATATAAAAGTATACAGACAGCACATAAGAGCTTGGGAAACAGGTAAACCAGTGTTCTTCCAGTACATGGTCAGTCATTTAAGGGGGACACACAGTCAAAGCCCATTTTAGAAGTGCTCTATAACAACCCAGGGTCTCTTTTTCCTGAAGCCAGTGATGAAGCCAGACTCTAGGGAGAGCAGAGACCTGCATGAACTGCAGGGTCCATCACTTACTAGCACGGCACTGAACAGCACAGGAATCACAGTTACTTCTCTTCCCTGGTGACACCCATGGCCAGGTGTTTCTGCTGCAGGGAGCAGAGGCAGGTTTGCTCCCAGACAACTCCTCCTCCAGCACAAATACCCTCAATATCAAACTCAGATCTAGAAAGATAAGGAAACAGCTCAACACAAATGGGTTCACATGGATTCCCAGCCATTCCAGCACTCGCTGCATGGGAAGCCCCTACATGTAACAGCCCCAGACAAGATACTCCTCATCCACCATCCATCTCAGGTGACTGCTGCCAAGACCTTGCTCTTACAGAGGTAAATGCATCTCAACAAGCTACCCTTACCTCTTCAACTGCTCCCTTAGCTGAGGGAAGAGACAGGTAACCAAGCCTCCTGGCTGACACGGTGCAGAGAGGAGCAAACCCACCACTAGCATCACTGCTCTCCCTCAGAGGAAGCAACATCACTCTCTCCTCACTGGAAATGCAAAACAGCAGCAGCCAATGACATAAAAAACACTTGCTTCATCTTTCTGGTCAGCAGCTTGTTGATCACATGAAGAATGGGCATGAGTTTCAGCCTAGCAAATAAAACATGATGATCAGAAACCGGTTCTCATCAGGGAATAAAGTAGATCTGTTTCTTTCCTTTAACCCTAGCAAGGGGAAATCAAATATGAAGCAAGAGTATTTTACTTAAGAAAGGACTGAAGTAGATTCTGAATGGGAAGCAGGACCTTTACAAATAATCTGAGTAACACACTACCTGTTAGCAGACACTGGTGTGCCTTGAGTGCAGGACTGGGGTGGCAGTGAGGGGAGGCACAAAGCAAAGCTCAGCACAACTTGGGGAAGATAAAAAAGATAAAGTTTACACCATACACTCCAATTCTAAATTCTTCAGTCAAGAACTGAGTCCTGACCTAAAACCTAATCAAGCGAGATGTAAAATAACAATCTGCATTCTTCAGAAGGATCAGAAAATGGGGAAGGAGGACAGCAGGAAACAAGATTAACCAGAAGTTTGGTTTTCTTGGCTTTTTGTACAGATTTTCCTTCTCTCATTAAATGCCTGCTATTCACTGATTTCTCAGAAAGAGAAAAGCGAAGTCCAAAGCTCAATAATTAAATATCCTTGACTATTGGCTTCATAGGACTTGCTGCTTCAGGGATGATGCTGCCCTTGCCATGCCTACTGTGACCGTCACAGGCCTGCTTGCTGGTAGTGTGGCTGGAAAACAAAGGAACCAGAAAAGAGAGCAGATGAAAACAGAAGCACCAAGCCACAAAGCCCAAGGTGCACCACAGTGAGTTTCAAATGCCAACAGCTTTGTTGGTGTTGTTTAAATACTCTTCATTCTTCTTATTCAGCTTCTGATTTGAAGTCCTTCTGCTGCTTCTAAGCCATCCTGTTGCAGTACCCTGAGCATACACTGAGCTAGCTGGAGGATTAATACTCCACTGCTAGCCTTTACAGCCACCTTTTCCCTAGGTTACCCCCTCATTTTTAATTACCAAAAATAAAATACAATTAAAAAATCAGTATTGCAGGAAACAGTTCTATGCTTCAATGCCAGCCCAATGGAAAACTCACCCTGAAACTTGTGGTTATTAACTGAAATATTAAACCAGCATGATTGTAAATATTCCCAAATATGTCTGTGTTTTATTACCATCATATTTTCAAAATACCTAACAATTCAATGCTGTTTTCTTAATGAAAGGCAGCCCTAATGCACCTGAGTCAATACTAACAGGTAGAACCCAACAGCCATTTACATCTTACAGTGGGTTCCCCTCTGTAGATAGACTGCAGCAAAGAGGACTGTTCTTTTAATTATCTGATTTTGGTTTCTTTTAAACATGGGAAAATAGGAAAACAGTAGATTATTTCCAATATATTGATTCTGCAAAAACACAACTCTATAAAAGCACAAAAATTAAGGATTTTTTAATGCTTTTTTATATTTTCAACTGCAATATAAAACTATGACGTTGGTTCATAAGTCAGAGAAGGTCCATGCTGGTAACTACAATTCTTTTATTGGACATATTTTACTGAGCATTGAACACTTGTTTATGTAGGCACAGATTTAAGAATAAACCACAAAATCGAAAGGATAAAGTGCAGACCTGTACTGATAAGCAGGCCTGGTAAAGTCAGTCTACTCTTTCAACTCAGCAGAGAAAAGAAAGAAAAGGGGGAAAAAACTGCCATTATAAGAGAAGTATATTATAAATTACATTCTGTGGTAGCAGAACCATACAACCTTTCCTGCAAGCACTGGAAAACTCAAGTCCGCTGTGTATAAGCATGCTGAGTTTGTCGCAGGAAATATCTGAAGACTCTGACTTACACAAGTGGTTCCTTTCTATGAACACTTAAAGGGGTGTTGATTAAAACAGTTCTCTTAACATCATTTCTTTATATATTTCAGAATAGAAAATTATGCACTCAAACAACCTCCCCCCAACAAAATGATTCAGCAACTAGTGACTGAGAATGAGTGAAAGCGGAAGCGAGTGCAAGCCATGACTTTAAGTGATGGTCTTTGCTAGATTTCATTCCTGCTTATGTCTGAATTTTCTCATTAAGAAGATTCAGAAATAAAATGGTAAATGGGACGTGGCCTTGTCTTTCCCCATCTCATAAGGGCAGTTTTCTACAGTTCTAAGTAACAGCAAAAAAATATATATTTCCAGAGCTTGCACAAATCAAAAAACAAAAATGCAGAAAACAAGAGGGAGAATAAAAACTAATATAACCTAAAACATTATTTTGTAGTAAACAATAGAATATAACGTGCAATAGTGCAATTTCTCCTTTGCTGCTCCAACAACGAAGTCTTGGTAGATAGTCCACTGCAAGTCAAGGTATGGCATTCCACATCTAACTACGTGCTTGTCTGGCACTGCTGGGTTTGCCAGGCTTTGGAGCTGAGTCACTGTGTCCAGGCTCTCCTTTCCCCTTCCCAAGGTGGCGGAGTTTCTGATCCCAGCGCTGCATATTGAAAAGCAAAGAAATTACTAAAGAGATTCAAAAGATGAGCTAAGTAAGTAAGTTGTATGTAAATGAACTGCATGTCTTTACAAACAGCAGCAACAAAACATAAAACCTTTGCTGTTTCCACTGTGTTAGCCTGGTGGAATTTGAGATCACTGGTAAATAGAAAAACCAATTCCTGGCTTTCTTGTAGCCTCTGTGAATGAAAGGTTCTGGTGTCCCCAACATAAGAAGAACATGGAGCTGTTGGAGCAAGTCAAGATAAGGCCATGAGGATGACCACTGGAGCACCTCCCATATGAAGACAGGCTGAGAAAGTTGGGGCTGTTCAGCCTG
>JBAFWW010044300.1:17048-39168 GCA_036873685.1 Agapornis canus
TCTTAGACTCTCAATTTCTGATTTTTTTTTTTTTGTTTTTTTTGATGTTTTTTGTTTTTTTTTTTTTTTTTTTTTTTTTTTTCATCCTAACATTGTCACTTACTTGTAGAATTTTATCTGATGTTGTCTGAACTGTATTTATGTGAAAAAGGGATTTAAAATTCTGCAGTTGAATTTAAATCATTTCATATCCATTTTTATACTTGCTTATTGAAACACTAACGGACCTGACCTTAGTATAGGCCATGTAATAGTTGTTTTGACACACTGAAAATGGTACCTGGGGCAGAATGAATTGAATTCATCTTTTCAGATGAACATATATAAAGAATTTTTACACATGTACCATTTTTATTACTGAAATAACATAAAATCGAATTTTTTTATTTTTGAAACCTGCAAATTTCGTATGCAGTGTGGAAATGATTCTAAATAACAAATCAAAACACAAATCCTCCCAATCAGGAGTCAGGAACGCGAGGCATGAAAAACTTTCTAATTTAATATAGAGTAGTCTCTTGTGCATAACTTCTGTCCTCTGATCAAACCATGCTTTTTAACCTCAAACAAGGAGGGGGAAAAATATCCAGCCTTGGTAGAAAAGACAGCTATCCTTTTATAGAGATGTAAATTGCTTAATACAGAACTTTAAAAAAAACATCCCAAAAAAGCAGTAAGTATTTCTGAGCTAATGGTTAATCCTACAGGTAAACTGTGCAGCTCAAAAGTATGCAAACCATTCAGGAAAGATACAGGAAAGTGAGTAAGGACTTGGAAGGTGGGGAGAAGACAAAACAAAACCCAGAAGAAATAAAAGATGAAAGAAGAAGCCTAGATCTTCTAACTGGGACAAATACAAATAGGGCCGCATTGTGATGGTTTAACCCCACCCAGCACCTAAATAACACACAGCTGCTTGCTAAATTCTGCCTGCATTGAGATGGGGGAGAAAATTGAAAGGGGAAAAAACTGATCAGTTGAGATAAAGACAACTTAATAGGTAAAGCAAAAGTCACACATGCCAGCAAACCAGAAGCAAAACAGGGAATTTCCCATTAGCAGGCAAGTGTTCAGTCATCTCCATGAAAGCAGGGCTCCATCATGCATAATGGTTACTTAGGACACAAATGCCATAACTCTGAATGGCTCCCCTTCCTTCTTCTTCTCCCAGTTTTGTATGCTGAGCATGATGCCATATGATATGGACTATCCCTTTGGTCAGTTGGGGTCAGCTGTCCTGGTTGTGTTGTGTTTGTGTGTGTCCCCCAGTCCTTGTGCACCCCCAGCCTCCTCACTGGTGAACATAAAGGCCTTAACCCGGTAAGCACTACTTGGCAATAGCTAAAACATCCCTATGTTGTCAACACTGTTTCTAGCACAAATCCAAAACATAGCCCAAATATATAAACTACTATGAAGAAAATTAACTCTATCCCAGCCAAAACCAGCACACACATTTACAGTGCTTATTAAATGGAAACAATTTGTGAAGCAGTGTGCTTTTTTCAGTCCCTCTAATCTTAGCAGATGTGGATGTGAAATTTATCTGTACTGATATATGAAAAAAACTCCCAGCTTTCCGTTTTCTAGTAAATGTAAATTATAACTTGCAGTGCTCATGGTATCAATCTGTATGATGATTTAGACAGACAGACATAGCAACAGTATAGGACTCTTTGCTCTAAATCTTTTACTCTCATTAGAGACTGATGGGAAAAATATTTTATTTTTATCATCCTTGCTCTGGCTTCAGATCTTGAAGATAAAGTCCAGACTTGTATTTGACTGGTTAGAGGCCCTGCTACCGAAGGTTAGAGATGCAGGCTAAGAACCTGTATTACTAGAGAGGGTAGAGTCAAAGTCAAATATCCTTAAAAATGCTATTTTACAACTTTTACTTTTTAGTTTAATACTAATTTAGCATGATAAGGATAAGAAAAGTGGGCTAATATGATGCTCATCTGTCTAGGGCAGAAGTCACGGTCAAAATGGCATTCTTCTTACCTTGAAGTTGACGCAGCAAAATGAGTAAATTTTGTTCATGCAACATTTCTGTATGGACCTTGACATTCATCATTTCCTGATGACAGACTAATCCAGTGGTAGACCCAACAGCTATAAGAATTTGGTAAATATCATAAAGGACCAAAGAGCAAACTTTTAAGGGTTTACAGTACTGTAACTGAAGGAACTGCACTCATCTAGTCTTCCTAGTACCTTAAGCATTGTTTTTTTTGTAGTTCACAAACCTCAAACATCAGGAAGCTGTAGAAAACATTGTATGAAGTTGTTTACTTAATTTGTCCAGTGGATAGGAAATAGTGAATGCATTTTTTTAATGTTGCATCCTAAATATGATGCTGAACTGTGTTAAAGTATTATTTCTTTGACATGCCAAGAAAAACATACTTATTTAAGGAAGGACAGCAAAAAGACTAAATGACCCTACACATATTAGGTAATAAATAAGTCAGATGAATAATTGAAATCTTGTACTATGTGGACATCAATAGATTAATTTTTGCTAGGGAACTTATTTCCAGTAATGATCTTGGGAAGTAATCTCTCATCAGCAAGCTGTCATGATGAAGGAGAGGATTTTAGACTTTTGCTTAAAGTTGTACTAAGTGTGCTGTGTTCTTTTGTGCTCTATATAATTTTCTCCTTCAATTTCATACAATGCCAAGCTAGCAATACTTATGAACTGTTAAAAGCTCCTCCAAACACCTGACAGTTTGATATTTCAAACAACACCTAACACATTTTGAGATGGCACTGAACTTTTAACTTCCTTTTATGTTTTCTTTTTTTTTTTTTAATAGAAAAAAGTATTTCAGTATAAGCATCACTTTTCATAGCATGAAAGGGAAATTGATCTTTAGTGTCTGTTGGTGAAGGCAGGAAAAGTTGGTCTTGAAATGCAGTATTCTTTGAAAAAATTCATTCATAAGGCCTTCTTGGAGAACTTAAACACTAAACAGAAAGGCCAATAAATCAGTAGACAATATTTTACTCTGAAATACAGAGATAACTGATTACCTGTTTGGGCCCTGGTTCATCAATCAGGATCCAGTATTCTGAGTGTTCCTACATCACTGTTTCTTACAATGTCTTTGTCTGTCATTCTAGTTTGAAAGCCACCATTTTTTCCAGATATGTAGATATGTATAGGGGTAGGATTGTGCCTACTGCAGTCTGGATTAACACCCTTCTATTAAGATTTCTTAGAATCTATTTCGGGGGAGGGGGAGAGTATATATTAAATAGCATAAAACCCTAAAAATGCAGCTGTACTATTTGATGCTTTGCCTAGTATAGATTAGAGCATAAAGACTGTGATTACAAAGCCTAATTGTTACATTTAATAAACCCTTGAGAAGTCTGTATGTCAGAAATTTCAAGTTAAAAGACAGAATATGTTTAACTAAAACCCAGCTAATTAGAGCAGAAGTAGATTCCCACTCAAAATCTGAGATGATGTTGTACACAATAGAGCTGTTAACTTGAGAAAATTGAAAGCTGAAGTAATCAAATGAGGAAGCTGGTTTTCTTTTTTTTTTTTTATCTGTGTTTTTTGAGAGATTCAGGTAAATGTGTCTTCCAATTTGGTTCTCTTACATTCTTACAGGTAGGGTAGCCAAATCTATGAAATAATACCTCCACTCTGAATCTTAGAAAAGTTTAACCTTGTGTGGTCTTCTCTGAGGGCTCTAAGGAATTGACTAACTTGTAAAATTACTCATTTCAAATTCATATGCTTATAATATTTTCTAGTTTTGAGGGAATTGTTCTGAAATCACACACCACTTTACATTTAGTGTTAAGAAGTCATATATTCCCTCTCAAACTGTATTTGGAGATGGTCTTACTATTGTCATTACAGAATCACAGAACTGATTTTAAGAGAGATAGAAAAACCTGTCATGAGAAGGTCTTCACTATGCACATTATTTGGCTGTTGACACCAGTTAGAAGCAAGATCCCTTGGAAGGAGCAACCATACCAATAGGACAACAAAAAGTGTTAATTAGAAGCATTGTTGGAACTTCAGTGACGAAACAAATAGTCAATAGCTGCAGTATCTTCTCAGTCTTAAACATGGTCCCTCTCTCATGAAAAATAAAATATTTAATTACAGTAGTATGTGAGAGACTCAGCTGCTCATGTACCTGCTTATTAGCAGTTTGATAATTTCAGACTGGTTTTGATAATGGAGATCTTCTGTTATATAAAATTTGTTAAAGCTCTTTTGAACTCACTGGACTAGTGACTTCCAAAGAATTTTTAATATACAGTTCTTTCCTTACATATTTTGTTGCAAGTTAGGGACTCGATAACGAGAGCTAAATTTTCCTCCCATTTTTTAATTCACAACTTGAGTTGTGTTTCTGACTGTACTTATGTTTGTTTTGTCCAAGGACAACAAAATTCTGAGACCATTATCATCAATCTCTTCCTTGTAATTGCTGCCTTCCCCCATTTCAACATGATAAAGAAAAAGGCTTTTTTTGTATGCTATGGAATATTTTAACAGTGTGTTAAGTAGTATTCATTTATTCTTTGGTAATCTTTCCTGTCCAGTTCTCTGAATGTGGTGTCTTAAGTTGTAAGCAACAAATCTCCATCCTCATGTGAGAGAGTTAATTTTCTAATCTGTTCTACTTCCCTACAAATGTACTTATTTTTTTCCAGTAGGAAGACTTAAGGAGGAATAAAAAAGAAAGGCTTGTCTAGTGGAAAAGCAGCAACATAGGACAGACAACTAAAAAAAAGGGGGTTTTTTGTACTGTAGGTCTTCAGTGAATATATAAAACCATTAACTTCCTGAAATGGAAACCTCTATCTGTTTGCATGCAGCAAAAGATATAGTAGATCAGTAGAATCTGTGGAGTTCCTGGCCACAGAAAGGTCACTATGCTGTCTTTACAATTGTATCAGAATATTTGTGCCCTTGAATAAGGGTACAAATGTTTACTGGTCAAAGTCTTTTTAAAAGAAAGAGACAAAATAAGTATCGTTAGTCCTTGGATTTATTCAGGAACCGTAATGAATACAGTATTCTCTATTGCAGGAAAAAAACATCGAATAATTTATGGTAATCTCTACAATAATAAATGTACATATTCGAAATTACTGTTCTTAACTGCATTTAATTATTCTTTGTATCATTATCATCAATACTTTTAGAGTAAGGTTAATAGAAATGATCAAAAAGTGACTGATAAGAGCTAAACACACTTTATTATTCTGCACATGATTAGAAATAGATTTTGAAAGGCAAGATCTGAAATTATCAAAAGCTACTAACAGAAACAAAAAAAGCAAACCTTATTACTACTGTGTGTGGGTCCTTTTTCCAACCACCCAAGTTCACTTTAATTTATTCTTCCATTAACTCGCTGTGCTGCCTACTTCTAGCCCTTGCTGAGCAAACTTCAAGAGCTGCACCCAGCATGTGTCCTGTAGCTCAGAACAGGAAGCACTTTGGCACTCTGTATTCATGGGGAGAAATGGGAGGGGGAAGAAAGTCCATGGGAAAAAAAAAGAGAGGATGAAAGAAAGAAACCTAATGCATAGGTTACTAATAGCTGTTCTGTGTTAAACTGAGGACAGAAATTAGGCATTTTGCTTACTGTTAGGTGGGATGAATCTGTTTCTATACAATCAGTTACTTTTTTTTAAAATGTTGGCATTGTTCTGGATGCATTAACTAGGCAATGGTTAATGCAAGTCAAATTCCAAATACAAAATAGGTTTTGCTTTGTATGCACTTCTGTGAAAGGCACTCCCTCCTCACAACTCATATATTCAGATGAAAATAGAATATATTTATCCCTATACACGTTGTAATAATTTACAAAAAAAAACATAAGCTTTGTGGAAAAAAACCCACACAGCTGGTCAGACGGAGGGAAACAGAAGTGGCAAATGCTTTTAGTCTTCTTCCTTCCTCAGTAAGAATATAAGCATTTAAATGTATGCAGTAGAAGCAGATGAAATTACATTCTCTGACACTTTATAACTCTGAACCAGATATGTGATTGATTACACGGTGGTACAGCTGCTGGCATTTTTTGTCGGCACATTGTTATGATACAGTTTCTTAGGTGAACTTCAAGTACATCAGTGACACATGCAATGTTTTCAGACACTTTAGTGATTTCTAAGCTAATAATTTATGAGAGCTTTTGGAGCCAGTTATTAGGTTTGTCTCAGGAGAGATTGATTTCCTTTTTTAATCCTCAGTTCGTTACTGTATGCTCTGTTTACCTCATCTTATTTTGCTAGAAAATAAATACATAGAATTTTAATTCCAGAATATCTACTCTATGTGTCATTACTTTAACAATGTTTCCTATATGGAATGTTGGATTTGAGAATGCCAGTGTAGCACATAAGTCTAGAAAAAGGTAAAGAATATCTGGAATGAAGTACCACAAATAAACTTAATTTTAAAATAGCTAAAACTATAAAAGAAATAGCATTAACAAGAAATTTAATATCTTATTTGTGAGACTGTTAGGCTCAGTATGCTAATACTGTCTGGCAGACTGAATCTTCTCATATCTACACACCAGTCTAAACCAGAAGAAAAAGCATTGAAATGGGCCGCATTTATCTAGCATGTCCTTAGTTTTCTTCAGGAGCTTCATAGCTGAAATAAAATCAAATACAGTGATTGGGACACCAGAGAAGTATTAGCTGATAAAAAACTGAAGGTCTTTCTCTTCCAAAGTTCAGTGTGTATGCAGTATGAAATCACCCAACTAAAGAATTCTGAAACATAACTGGAAGAATAGTGGAGGAAAGGAGAAAAGGAAATAAGTAATTGTCATAATCACAATTGATCACAATGTGATATATTCACTTCAAATCAATTTAGAAATATAGAATAACATCAACAACTCTGGAAAGCAGAAATTCCACTGAATCCATGAAAATTCTGTTTGCTGTGTTTTGCCACTGAAATTACTGCAAAATAATCATACTTTTTTTCCTTATATTTCTAGACAATTAAATTGAAATTCAACTCAAAGTGGTCAATTTAAATGTTTTATTATTATTCTATAAAGCTTTAATTATTTTAAAGTTTTATAACACCTATATCAACACTAACATGTAGATTTACAGTATCTTATGCCTTTCTTTAAAAAACAGGTGTACTCATTAAAGAGCAGCATCTTTTTGACTAGGCAAAAAGAGTGGCATCTCTTCATAAGACATGAGCACATTTAAAGTATGTAAGAGGTCTAACATGTCTTCCATTGAAAGGCAGTGGAAGGCAGTGGAAGACGAGATTAGCATAACTGAGTTGATTTCAAAGATTTTACTACAAGCAGACAAGTTCTAAGGAAAGGATGACTAAGAGGTTATGTTGTTATTTCAAACAATTGTGTACTCGTAATGACATTGTTTCTATTATTCCTAAAGTTAAAAAGCCAAATTTATTTTTGGCCTAACTGCAGTGATACTAGTAAAGCCACTCCAGGGATGAATTTGGTCCACTGCATTTTGATTCCACATAATGCAGAGAATTTCACAGATAATTACTACACCTAAACTCTGGTCCTCTAAACAATATGTAGGAGAATTAATCCCACAAGAAATTAAGCTTGATAATGAGAAAAAATGAATTATCAGACTTTGTATGACTGCTAGAAGAAAGATAACTGTGTGGCAATGAGCCTCTGTGGAAAAACAGGTGACAGATGAACTGCCTAGGAGTTGCAATGAAATATGCCCATTATTCATCTCTGTAGTCCCAAAATACAAAACTCATGGCCCGTTGATTTGTTTAGTAAAAAAGGAGCTTTCTTCTTCCTGTATTGCATATGAAGTATTTAGAATGCTTTCAAAATATTCACTAGAATTGTTGGAGGGTTTTTTTTTTTTTTGAAGTTCTACTTATTTTTGCTGTCAAGAATTACTGCTCAGTCATTCTTCCAGTAGATTTTTAATATACATTCAAGATCTATGAATTGAGCAGTCCTACAAATCACAACAAAATCCTTTGCAGTTGACCCACTGTTTGGGTTACAGAATATCCCTCAGCTTTTTACTACCAAATCTGCAAATTCATGCAACTGGTTTTGCTAGTGCTTGTGAACTTGCAAATGTAATACGTGAGCCTACATATTACTATTGGAAACATGTAATTAAAAATAAATAAATTAGCAAGAAGAGAACGGCATCAAAAATACTAGACAGATTTAGTGTTGTGGAAAAGAAATCTACTTTGAAATTTCTGATTTTGTCATATATAGATGAGAAATATACAGGCAGTGCTTAATATTGGCTAGTGCTCAGTTCTTCCTAGTAACATTCTAATAATATACTATGAAGCGTCACTCTGTGGGATGCAGTTAAAGCCTATTTAAGCCAAAGAAACTACTCACAGTCTCCCAGGGGAAAATACCAGAACATTTTTATTTTTACCTCAGTCACTCCAGAAAACTTCACAAGGGATAGTCTTAACCAGTGGTACAGGGAAACTGCTGCCATCAGTATACCTGGGAAAGATGGGAGGGAATGGAAGAGTGAATATGGTGCTGAAAAATACTGAGTAAGATGTTTCAGGATTAAATGCTTAAGGCTTACTTGAGCTCCAGTTGTGGAAGGTTTACGCAAATGAGACAGCTAATAGATATTGTCAGTGATCTTCCTAGAAAATGCAGATAAAAAAATCCCACTGCCTCCTCTCCCCATTCTTTTCCCCAGCTCCCAAGAGCTAATTTCCTGCCACACAGGCCACAGATGTAGGTCTCACTTTTTTCAGTATTTCTGTTCTCATAAAAAATTAAATTTATAGCTGCCTGCTTTTATTTCATTTTGTATTTATTTATTTAGTTAGTTAGTTAGTTAGTTAGTTTTTAAGTTATAACATTTAACTATCTGTGTTCTTCTATTCTTTTAGTTTTCCAAAAGAGGAGCAATGATAGAAATAGCCTACATTTTAAGGGGTAGTAGATACATCCATAAGTAATATGCTTAGAGTCTTCAGGATTTTTCTATAGCGGGTAAATAACTCAGTTTGAAAAGTATTCCCTTACGCAATGTCTTTACATCTAGAGGGAGAAAAAAATGTGGAACAAATACTGTTAGCAAAACAGATTCTTGTTTAGGCACTAAGAGACAAATCAAGAAATGAACCAAAGCACTAACATAATGAGCCTTGCTATACCAAACTTTTAGTCCTGAGCAGAGCAATTAGATGAAACAGAAAAACAGGATACAGAATGTGTCTCTTTATTCACTGGAGCCAATTTTTGTTACTCAGTATAGTTGTATAACTTTCATAAACAGATCAGACTTTGTCTTAATGGGAACTGGCTTCTGAGTGCTTTATTTGTCTTAACATTCCTGTTGCTACTGGGAGGCTGTTCCAGATTTTCACTGCTGTCTGATCATTAAGAATACTTTTAATCTCCAGCCTAATTTTATTCATGGACAATTTATAACATTTTTCTTCTGCCAACAGTGCCCTTTAGTTTAAGTAGTTCTTCTCCTTTCATGGCATATAATCCTTTCCAAAACATAATTATTTATAGAAAGTGATTTTATGTCTTCTTAACCACTATACATCTTCGTAGCCATTATTTTGCTAACTTAAAGAGGATAAGCACTTTTACTCATCCATTCTATGATAGGCACTCTGTTACTCTGATCTTCTTTCCAGCACCTCTTCAAGCTTGGTTTCCTCTCTATTATGTTTGACTAGATTGTATATTCCCTGTGCAGATGCATACAGAGTTAAAAGTCATCAAAGCAGATTCACAAATACTGAATGGATAGCCAACAGAAGTCATCATGCAAAATGGTGATCTACCTTTGGAAACCAACTGATAAGCACTAATGTTTCTGGATGTCATTTGAAAGCATGTATCATAATTCTTATTATGCTAAATATGACACTGTACAGGACTCCAGACATTGTATTTGGAGATAGGAGACTGTTCAGAATGCTCAAATTAGCAGTCCTGAAGTTTGTCTCTGCAGGTTAGTGTCTGTGACTGTTCTTTCAAAAAATAAGCAGTTCTAACTTACCTGAAAAATTGCTATTAGGTAAGGGATATTTTTAAATCAGTTAAGAGACTGTGAATGTAATATATGTCATTAAATGAGGTATGAACCTTTATCACCATTTTTAGAAGGCTGTAATGGGGGAAGCTGGCCTTAGGTAGGATAAATTAAAAAGTTTGGTAGATAAGTTAATTAAGCAGCTTCAAGGAAGAAGAATAATGTCTTAATCCTCCACAGTAATCTGTGATATTTGCAGCCCAGAAAGCCAGCCATATACTGCTGCATCAAATAAAGAGTCATCAGCAGGTCGAAGGAGATGATCCTGCCCCTCTACACTGCTCTTGTGAGACCCCACACAAGAGGGCTTGAGCACCTCCCATAGGAAGACAGGCTGAGAAAGTTGGGGCTGTTCAGCCTGGAGAAGGCTGCATGGAGACCTCAGAGCAGCCTCCCAGTATCTGAAGGGGGCTACAAGGATGCTGGAGGGGGACTCCTCATCAGGAACTGTAGCAATCGGACAAGGGGTGATGGGTTCAAACTTAAGCAGGGGAGATTTAGGTTAGATATAAGCAAAGAAGTTTTTCTGTGTGAGGGTGCTGAGGCCCTGGCACAGGGTGCCCAGAGAAGCTGTAGAGCCCTATCCCTGGCAGTGCTCAAGGCCAAGTTGGATGGAGCTTGGAACAGCCTGCTCTAGTGGAAGGTGTCCCTGCTCACTGCAGGTGATTGGAACTGGATGAGCTTCAGGTCCCTTCCAACCCAAGCCATTCTATGATTCTCCAAGTGAGAAAGTAACTGAGTTCCAGAAAAAAAAAACCCACAACCAACAAATGCCACTGCCACTTGAGAACTAAAACTAAACAGCAGTAGCCCACAGGGGTGATGTGGTACTCTGCAGCCACGGATTCTGTGAGGTTCTGCCAAACCAAACAACAGTTTGGAGTAAGATCTTCATATCTTTTCACTCATGTCATCTCTGTGGATGTGACAAATGCACACAGAGAGAATATCCTGTGTTTGCAATCAGAACAGTATTCTCCTGCCAGTCACCATTAGCGCTCTTGAAGAAAGCGTTGAGTGGAAGAGGAGACTGGTTTGCGCTGGCACAACCATTAAGTCAAATCAACAGCAGAGCAGTTAGGTCAAAGTAAGAATATTCTGTGTAAAGTGACAACCCTAACACCACTGAAGTCACCTGACACTTGGCTGTGCATCAAAACATAGAAAGGAAATCCTGTCAGAACTTGCACGGCATGAGAATACATTTAAATTGGAAAACATTAAAATACAGTTTCATATGGTGCTTGCATTTGAGCTCATTGCTTCCCGTTCGCCATGACATGACTTCCTTGTCATGAACCTCATCCATCTAAGCCAGGGAAGTAAATCTAAAGTAGTTGCTAATCCACACAATTTGGTAAATGGACTGTATTTAAATAATATTAAACCTAAAAAGTCTAAATCCGGCTTGTTCTGGAAAACACTTGTAAAGCCCTTTTTTAATGAATCAGTGCCACAATCCCAATGAAGTAGGCCTGTGTTGCAGAATTCACAGCCTGCCTACAGAGATAAAACACACCCACTGTTTGGTTTTTGAGACAGGTTTTGACCGCTGATGCACTAGTGTATTTTGGACAATTCAGTGTATCTCTTCAGTTCATTCAGCACGCGTTTCTATGTAATACAGCAAATAACACACCAAGTTAACTTTTAACATGTGTACTTTGTTCCCTCATTTTGAAAAGATTAGGTAGATGGTTGCAGTATCTGCAACAGTTGACTTTTGGTGAGGTATTTTCTTACCTTTACTTTTTTACCAAGACGATCCTTCCATTTCTCAGCTATGGAGCCCTCCACCAAGAGTAACCTATACAACAGAGACAACCAGTTACTCCATCAACAGCCACACACAAGCTATACAACCAAGTATATGCAAGACTAAGATCTGTGTACCTGCAGAGACCCCTGTGCCCCACTGAATACCATTAAGGAGATGTACAGAGTCTCACCAAGTTTCCCTTTCCTGGTGGATCTGAAGTTCAGCTTTATCGGCAAGGAAACGAACAACAAGAAGAATGCCTCAAGGACAATCAGAAAGTTACCTCGAGCGCTCCTCGTCTTCATAGCCCATAATGATGTACTCTTCATTGGCACTGAGTGGTGGGCACAGGCAGCCGGAGTTCGTGTGAAGGTTTACAGTGTCCTTTGGGATGTTCACCAGGGAAGATTTTAGTATCTCCTTTACTTCCACTACCACAGTGACGTCGTGACATTTAGTCTTCACCTCCTTCACTTTAGCCCGAATGACTGGGAGAAAGTCACAAAGAGTGTAGTTAGCAACAGCAGATAATGCAGGTCACCCCCAAGCCATTCTTGGTGACCTCTAGGATTAGTCGTTTGCATGGTGCATTATCTAAAGCTCAGCTGAACTGCAGCAATATCCCTGCCCCCATCACTTCATTACTTCATCCTCTACTAATAGAGTCCAGGTAGCTTAGTATATCTCATAATAGTACGGCCATGAGCAGGAGTTACGTACCAGTCCTGTTATGTCCTGTTTAAGCTGGCCTTTAACTTTAGCATCCTTTCTTCTTTGCCATTTCCCCTTTAAATATATTTTATTCAATCCTTATACGATCTCCTTCTCCCTCAGGCAGACACTGCTCCTTCTTGACTGCTTGCAGTACAAGAGACCAAACTTAATTTGTCACTCTCAGCCTTTCATGAAACATGAATGTGCATTAAAACTTCTCATATCTCATCCAACTACTGCTGGATGACAAGCCCTCACCTTTTTTTCTCTCTCCAGTGACCCAGCACGAATCTGCTCTGCTCTGCTCTTTATGAGCTCCAAATGCTCCTGATCTTGACCCGATGACCTGTCTAATTGTTTCCTCCCTCACCCTTTCTTTTTGCCTTAAGTTGCATAGGAAGAAAGTTGCCTTTCACAGGCAACACTTTTCATTTCTCTCATGGTGACCAAGTGAACTGATACCACATGCAAATGCAAAGCCAATCCAGAGGTCATGCTCTAGAGAATGCCACGTCTTTCACAGCCAGCAAACAGAGTCCCTTCCCATTACAAACAGCAGATTCCCTGGATGCCAGATTTCTTCCAACCTATGTGAAAAAGGTATTATGGGAGAAAACCATGGACTTCTCTCTTCACATGCATTGCCCATAAAGACCACTAACCACCATGTATTGCAACCACATTAAACAGAGTTGTCAACAATAAGTAAGTTGTGCATTTAATATATGCAATTTATCCCAAGTGATTCACTTCTTTGAAGTCTTTTAAGATTTCAAGATAAAATCTTGCTTTGGTTCTGAGTTATTTCAAATGCATTTTGAAGCCTCTTTGCTTTCAAGAGCTTGACAAGATGGGCAGTAGCATTATCAGTGACTTTCTACCATGTGCAGGTACTAGTCACTTTGAAATAAAACCTAAAAAAACCTATGGTGTCTGAATAATATCATAATATATTTAGCCTTTAATAGGATCTGTTTTTAAAAGAAGTTTATCTGACCATAGTTGCATAAATGCTTAATCTTAATAAATATTATGTAATCTCTACCATTTAAATGAAGTCTTCAAATTCACGGAGCTTAAGGCTATTCGCATCATTAATGGGAAAAAGAATGGGTCTGATTGTTCAGTTCCTGTGACATGTATGGCTTCATTGACTTAAAGCAAACAGTGTGAAGAAAAGTAGCAGCCTGGACCTTTCATATGCCTGAAGACCAGGACAATCTGGACAACAAGAGACATAACATGCACTTTTACAGATGTTACTGACAGCATAACAGATGCTTGCTGCTGGCTCTGATATGCAAGAAGGAAAGAACCTTGTATGCCTGTTAGATCCCGTGGTGAGTCTGCAGGCATGAAAGTTAGTAAAAACATCCTTTCCTTCAAAAGCAGAGCATATGGGAGCTGGAAATCAAAGAGACAGTTCAGACACAGCAGCCCACAACGTCATTTTTGTCATATCCCCTTTCACACTAAAGAAGTGTGTGAATCCCAGCTGCCTGTGCTGACGCTGAAATAACAACGTCGACAAAGACACTCTTTCACTAACATTAAGCTAATCCCTCCCAACCTTCTTATTTGGACATGTTTCAGGCCACATCTTCCATCTGTACTAAGTGCCATTGGATTCGCCATCAGTAATTGGGACCAGAGGCTTTTTAATGAGACTCTTCCCCTTACTGTAGCCTTAAAAATGTTGGGAGCTGGCCATGCAGCTGTTCTTACCGTAGTTATAGTTGTTGCGTAGATAGGTCTTCTGGGTCGCTTTTATAGGCTTGCATTTGCAGCGCTCTGTAAAACCAGGCAGTTTTGTTTAGCATCGAAACAGCACATGTTCAGCGACCATCTCTCCCAAGCTCACTCCTAACGAAACAACTTCTTTATTACAGGCAAGTGAAATATTAAAAACCACAGGGCATCCTGAGCTGTTCTGTTGGAAGATGCTGTGGAACTCATGGTCGGAAGATGTTGAGGTCTCATGGACCTCAAAGGTTTCTAGGGGGAAAGTTGACACGCTGAAATTTAAGAAACCAAACCAAACTACGATCAACTAGCCCTGCAACAGCAAAGACAAAAAGATTTGGGAGTGTGAAGGGACAAAATCTTCCAATTTAGGGCAATTCAAGGTTCAATCCTGGTCTCTTCTGTGCTTGCAGGAGTTGCAGTTCTACATCCTTCTCTCTTCAGTATTGCACTTACTGAATGCCCTCCTTTCTGCATCTTTAACTGCACAGGCTGTAATACAGACACAGAATACTATGACAAAGCACAACTCGACATTTGGTTGGAGACTACATTGCTCAGCTCAGTTTAGCAAACTGGAATATTCTGGCCAGCAGGCCTTCACTGTAAGGAATAGGATTTTTGTGGCTAATTCTCAACATACACTTCATCTTTGGAGTTGCACTGTAAGATTTCCTACATGGCACACCCCCTTTATAAGCTGTCCAAGAGCTACAGTCAACAGATGAAGCATGTTGGAGCATAGTGGGACCAAGTGGCTCCCTGCTCTGAATGCTTCTGCTATGGTCCCAACTAAATGGAACCTCAACCATGTCCCTTCAGCAGTTTTGGGCAGGAGGCTCCAGAGAGGCTGAGTTTCAGAGATTGAACAGCTTCATTTGACTACTTCAGGTGTTTGGTGTCACCTTTGATACTGCTCTGGACTCTTCCTCAATTTTTGTGTGAATTTTACACAATTTTATTATCACCCAGAACCTCAGGTTGAATTAAAATAGAAGCATCCCTATGGTGGTAAGGATGGCCTCCAAAAGATAATACAAATGAGCACTGTTGAAGCAGCATTTCCAGTGGTGCAGCTTCCAGACAGCTGGGAACAATAATGGAGGTAAAAACATTTTCATTAGTGCCCAGGGAGCGCTCATGCTGAAGCTCCAGACTCGTGTTCGTTAACACCACCGGTACTGCACGGCTGTTGCTCTAAAGCAAATATTTACTTATTTCAACCTAGTGTCTAAGTGGAGCTTGGTGGAGCCATTTCAAACAGCAGGCCCCAGGATTACATGATCATCTATTTTGACATTTGACTTAACATTTAATTGGAAGTAGACTTAATGCAGCCTCTTTCTATACACCATCATGATAAAATACCAATGCATATAAGCTAGTGATTTAGTTAGATCTAACATGAAGAGTCTGAAAAAGAACTGTTGATTTTTTTGTTATAAAAGATTTCTGCATATTAAAGAAAAAAAAAAGAATTATGGTTATGGACTTCTCAAATCATTATTTTCTATTGAAAGAATTTTTGTAGTTGAATGTACAAGAAGAAGAAAACAAAACAGGAAAAGAGAAAAACATTTCTGAAGAAGAGTATATTGTTTCCTTGAATTTCAGACACATCCTCAGGAATCTACATATAGAGTCCTGCAGACTTCAGCTTTTCTATGAGTCTTTATTACAATAACAAAGGCAATGAAAGGAAGTGATTTTTGGCTTCCCTTCTGCCTCTGGGAGCTCATGCATACTTTAGGCCAAATTATGCCCTGCTTTATAAGCTGCCTCTAAACGGACCATAAAAGATGTGCTCCTATGACCTACACTTCCACAGGCATCTCAGCATTCAAGTCCAAGTCGTACACTTTAACATTCTCCTGCTCTACAGTACTTTGCTCTATGGCAAGTAGAATGAAAGAGTCTAAATTACAAGACAAGAATACATAGCCTGAAATTTCCCTTAATTTTAAGATTAGGCTCAAATTTCCCTTAAGTTTGAGATGGCATTGGATTATTTTATTTTTTTTTAGCCTTGTTATAGAAACAAATTACAGATCTGTGTTTTTAAAGGATAACTCCTAGGTGCCCTAATGCTTTTCAAACTTACATTTCAAACAACTTTACAAAACACTGCATTATTCCTGATTACTATCTAGAGACACAGAAACTAACAGAGTCACTTGCCAAGGTCAGTTATAAAGTCAGTTTTAGAGGTAGAACCAACTCCTCTCTCCCACTTTCTGTTTCAGTGATGCTCAAAGCAAGCACAATGTGAGTATTAGAGAACACATGTTTGATCGATGCCTGTTTCTGGCAAAGCTGATGTTTTCTCATGGAAGGGGAACACCTACAGAAGGTGGCTATAAAATGCACTGTATCTCTTGATGCTGAGGGAAAGTCCCATCTTGCATGACAGTCTCTGCTGAAGCTGCCAGAACTACCAGGGCAGCCCTAGAACTACAACAATGTCATATCCCAAGTAGCAGAGGATCACACTAGGTCTGAGGTCTCAGCTAACTTGTCTATTAAATAGTCTTTTTTAATACAAGTCAATATAGGACTAATGAAAGCTCAGAATCTCTATCTTTGAAAACTTCTTGTAAATGCCAAAGCTACACAGGAAGAGGGTACCAAGAAACATGCCACCTTAAATAGATGTGCATACACAACATAAAACCTGTCTGTAATACTGACCAGTACAAGCACTCAAACCTGGCAAATGTTTCCCTGACAAACAGGAAAACCACCCAAAATCCTGAAAAATTTCTATGTGACTCAGAAAGAATCCCACGAAGCAAACAATGTCGTTCACCACAAAGGCACCAAAAATCCCCATGCACTCAGAGGGAAAGTTTTGCCAGGGATAAAAGGCACCTTGAACGGAGGCTACCCATGAGTGCTGCTCACTGCAGCAGAAATGGTCTTTGTACCATGACAGGCAGTGCCCTTCCTTTTAATCAGCAATTCTTCTGCCCACCTTCACCCTATTTTTTGGATGGGTTTTCTTAGGTCTGGGTTTGCTTTCACTAGTAAAAAAGTCACAACTGCAACAGTATAAATTCCACTGCAGCATCACTTACTGGTATTACACGGCACCTACTCCCTAAGAACAGACAGCACTAAAGGTATTTGTAGTATCTTTTATGTAAGGTGATGCTGAAAGTATCCACTTTATTTTCATACTGAAAGTGGAGCTAGTATGCCCTTTGTACAGACAATGAAGGCCACACTTGAACATTACTTAAAACTAAGATACTAAGATTAGGAATAAACATCTTTAGAAAGTCTTTCAGACACAGTCCCACACACAAGGCAATCTAATTGGAAGTTGGTAAGGAGCTTATCTTATTGGGTTTTTCTAACTGTAGCTGGCTTTCTAAAGGACATACACTGTGATTTAAGTAGCTTTTTGCAGCTACTTTTTTAGCAGCTGCTTTCACACTGGGAATTACTGGTCACATTTTAAAACTGCATTATAAGATGGGCATTATTGATACCTTTTTACAATTTGGTCCCAGGGATTAGTGCTGACATTATCCAATTTATGTAGGTATCTCATTTTATGTTCCACAACCCTCCTTAGGTGTTTATATGAACAAACTGAGCATCAGTGTGCGCTACTGCTCATCAACACCTCTGGAAATGGAAAGACACAATGGCCAACACTGGGTTTCAAAGTGTCATCTTCTTGGCAAGGGCCTAAGAGGAAAATTCGTGAAGGAACTGTAATAAAATTCAAGGCAACCTATAGTCATTGGCTTGCTTGAGCAACAAATCCCCATTTCTGTAACCTGCCTCGGCCTTGGTTCCTTGCATTGCCTATGCCCAGTGGTAACACTCAAGAGGTTTGACTCAGTTCCAGCAAAAGCAAAACAAAAAGTAACAGGGAACCTGCTGGAATAAAACTAGTCTGAGAAGGTCTCACCCTCCTCAGGTTAATGGGGGTTTTGCCATTAGCTACAAAGAGTGTCAAACTTAACCCACAAGTTTTAAGTCAGAATTAGCCATTATCTTCTCTGGTTCTGCCCAGTGAAAATCCATTTAGTGATTATTCTCACTGTTCAGTACAAAATGTCTCATGAAATCAGAACAGCCCTCTTGATTTGTTGGAGATTTTGCCCTGACAAAAGCAGAAGAGAGGAGCACTAAAAGGTGGGCTAGAGAGTTAACTGAGTTGTGGACCTCTCAGTCCACAGGCTGACAAGCCCCAGATCTCACCTGCCCATGGGATACACAAAAGCACAATCTACAAGATTCCCATATTTAAACAACACCCAATACCCCTCTTGCTCAATGAAATACTAAACAGATTGAAAGACTATAGCTTGTTATACAGCTTTATTAACGTCTACTTACCAAAGCCGGCGCCTCTACAATTGCCACTATTGGAATCCATGGGGAAATCTGGCATGGATTTGTAAAATACATAAAGAAATGTTAGTGTTTTTAATTCGGTATTATTTCAATATATCCACATTGCTATGTTTTCTTATTCTCCAATATTTCGTGTATTAAAACTTCATCACTTTAATGGTCTACAGGCCAGCCTGTTAAAGTTGACATGGTATCTTATTTGAACTTCACCCAAATCCAGCACACGATGTTAAATGCTTTAGCAAATTAAATATCCCATTTCTACTAGCGCAAAGACTGGCAGGTTTAGGATGAAGATGGAAATTCACAGCATGAACTTAACAGTGTCTACAGAAAGTACATGTACTGTTTGCATTTAATTAGATGATGAAGGAAAAATTACTTTTGGTTTGTTTTTTGGGTTACTGAGGAAATCAAACAACCAACCACAATCACATCATTGAAGCAACTGCCAAGGCAAACGTTTCAGACCTTTCCCTTCCCCTCAGTTTAAAAACATGCTGATTAGTTTGAAGGACAGATAAGAAACAGAAGGAAAAAAAGGCAGTATGTCCAAAGCACTGCTTTCAGACACATTCAGAAGTGGAATGTGTCCTACATTAGTAAAACGCCCAATTTCAAACCTATTGCTTATTAAATCACACAATTTAATGGATTTATACATACACTTAATGATAAAAACCAAGCATGTTAATGCACAGAATGTTGTACAGGTTAAGGGGAAAAAAATTCCAAGAGAAACAAAATTTGAGAGAGCCAGTCCACTTTATTAAACGATACATAAACTGGAAAAACAAATGAGCTTGCACAGGAAAAGCACTTCTTTACGTTTGCACGCCCAAATATTTATGTAGGTTTTTGCAATTCTGGAAGCTGTTATCATACAAACATCATCATTATTATATCCTTATACGATCCCTCACGCGACACCACTGCTTTTACAATATAGGACAAATGAATACCTGACCATATAACAAAAGCTCCTCTCTTGCAGCTTGAGCTGTAAGGCACAGGCCATAAGACAGCCCAGGATACTGATGATGCTGGGTATAGGTGAAGGTATAGGTTTAGATGTGTGAGCTACATTTTAAGGTCTGGGGACATGATTTAAGCACAAATTCTGAAAATACATATTTAAAATACCTGCTTACAAGAAATCTATGATTGCTTTGTCAATTTTCTAATTTGGCCATACTTCTTTTTTAAAAAATATTAAAACCCTTCACCTAAATACCTATTTACACTACTGACAGCGTCATGAAACTTCCTTTACATAAATGGGGATACGACTAAATGACAGGGCAAGAGTAAATCTGAAAAACAACTAATTCCCTCACTAACATAATAATTAACTTAAAAAGAATTGAAACCTCAGGAATGATTATTCCTACCAACATAAAGAGCAAAGGACACAGAAAAAAGCATAGAATAAATGCTCTTATGTCCAATATCCTGTTGCTAATAAAAAAAAATCACATCAATTTTCTTCCAAAGGAAGTTCTGAACTACCACAGGATCTTGGTTTATAGAGCAACCCCAACGTTCTCATGGAGCCAGTTTGGTCTTTGGTTAGCAGGTACCTCCATGGCAGCTGTAAGCCTTCCCCATGCTGCCTTGTACCAAACCAAATTACACACGTGAATTCCTACTTACTGCATCTAAGCTATTCTCACATTTAAAATATCCCTGTTGTTATCAGTGGTATTTAAAGATTGTGACCTCTACCATTAGTATAATATTGAAAAAAAGAGGTCTTCATCAAATTTAAATGTTTTTTTTATGCTGCATCAGGTGCTTCCTTGTATTCCAGGACATGAAGAGAGCGGAATTTAAATCATTTTCCTCTTGCAAATGCAAAGGAAAAGGACAACCACATTTATTCTCATTCTTCATCTCCTGGACCAGCACTCTGTTGCCCTATTCATTTAGACAAACTGTTGCTTGAAACCTGAAATTCCTTTTGACACAGTAAAAGCACAGAGAGCGCTCGGGTCCATACACTGACCATCCTCCCATCTGCTCCTGCTGCAGGCAGAAGTCTATAAAACTTCCAAACCACCAGCCAGGAGAGGTGGCTCTACCTCTCCATGTGCCTAAGTCTGGCCTGAGATGCTTCATCACTCTCTGGGCATTCAAAACTCCTGCAGAGAAAGCTCTTCACATTCACTGCTCGCCTCATTTGGTTGTCTTGGCCAGCTGCTCAGGTTGCCTTCAAGGCTTGCCTGGCTTTGCATGTGGACAAGGCAACCCTTCCTGGTGCTTCATGCGGCCCAGCAAGCTACAATTCCTACCAAAACAGATCCTTCAGTTATGAACAAAGGGATGGTTTGTTCACACCTTCAAGGCATATTCCCAATGCAAATAAAATGGTAACTGGGGAGTCCTGATTTCAGCTGGGAAATAAGGGTGCAGATAAAATCTTCATCAGCAGAGGAGCCATGGTAAAGTACCATATTAAATATTTTACATCTTTACATCCACAGAACAAACATGGAAGGATAAAGAAGCCCTGAAGTGAACTCTGCCCTCCTAAATCATGGCTGATCCAAGCAGTCATGGCTTTATGGTATTCAAGCAAACCAAGTCAAGTCACTCTGGAATACAACTCAAAATCAACCAGAGCCCAGTAAGGGGTTCACAGCCTTCCCTGGCCACACTTGGATGCATGATGCTCATGTGTCTTGGCTGAAGAACTGTCCTTCAAACTCACACCAACGCAAGGAGGACTGGTAAACACTCAACATGCCCAATATAAACCTGGTCCTGCAAACAAACTGCTTTCCACCAGAAGCTCCCTTTCACTCCCAGGTACACCACTCATTATATATGTACCAAATTACAACATGCCACAACCTCAACCCATTCCTAATTCTGCAATAATTCATTCATTCACCAGGTCACTCGTCCTGCCCCAAACCAGAGGTTGCAGGTATCTGATGAAGCAGCTGGCTGTGCAACAGGAACAAGTCAGACATGGTGTGCAGTACAGCTTTTAATGGAAACAGCTCCCACTTCAGAGCCTGTATGTAGGCCATGGTGTACAAGATGCTGTGCTCTGCAACTGTGGTCAGGGCAGGGTGTCTGTCAATGACAAAAGAAGGAGTAAACAGGTACTGATAGGTCGTGTCATGATTCATGTCCCTGCTTACAAGGGCTTGGGTCAGTCAAGCACTGACCTTGCCTTGATGCTTATCCTTCCTGGCACATTCATCCTTATTTAGGGAGCAGTTTCTACTGATAAAAGAGTGGGCTTGTGGAGGGGACTGGTGACCTCCACCACTGTATGACACGTCTTGGGAAAGGCTCCCCATTTCCCTGATCCTTCCCCTAGTCAAGCTCCTACCGGCTGGTCCCTTCTCATAGGATCCCACTCCATGACCCCAGCAGGCTAAGGGACAGAGATCTCTCTCCATCAGGAGATGCACACTGCTCATTCTTCCAGTTGTAATGCAGACTGGG
>JBAFWW010044302.1:0-12009 GCA_036873685.1 Agapornis canus
ATTCTCCCCTGACCCCTCTGGAAGCAGGGGAGGGCGAGAGAGGGGGGTTGAGTGAATAAATGAGCTGTCTGGCTGGGTTTAAACCACGACATTTGGCTATTGTTGTTCTTGTTGCAGGGATGTCTTTAAGATAAATTGTTTTCATTTCTTTTAGAGTATACCTGGGTCTTTGATTTTTCAGTCTATGTGCATTAAATAGGTATTAAATTATTAATTAGTATGTAATATACTTTTTTCCTTGTATGATATTACTAATGTCATCTTCTAAAGATGTTTATTTTGAGCCTTGTTCCCTTCTGATTGATCCCTTGGTGTAATATGTAGTGGGTCTCATATATCTCTTCTCAACACTAGGTCTATGTTTTCATAATACATATTTGTTATAAAAATGTTAAATATTGATTAAAACCCACTACTCTCTGAAGGCTGTGTGTCCTGGCACAGCAGTTATCTGTGCCTGTGGGTAAGTACTTCTATTTTTAATCTGCCAGCTTCTGCAATGAAATCCTGATGGTCAGTTATATTGAATCATTTTAATTGCACCGCGATTTGTAACACAGCATTGCTTTAAATCCCACGTGCATATGGAGGTCTCCTGCTCTGCAGTCTCTGATAGAAATGCAGGTGTTTTTTTCCACTGAGTAATGGGGCAAGATCAAAATACCCAGCACAAATCATTACTGGATACAGTCCAGCATCACCTGCACATACCCACTGCACTAGAAAAGTCAGCATAAAATGAGTCACTCTTTCTGTGGCCTTCTTTCGCCTTTTGTATGGGGTGAGCTCAGACCAGGGAGGAGGTGGGGGTGATTGCTTGTTCATTTGACTTTGTGATTGTTTTACCTGTGATTAGAAGACAGAGTCATAAGCCCTAAATGCCTCATCCTTCAGGATAGAATTTAGCAGATCACAGTGGCTGAGGACAAGGAGGTAAGCAGAGCTCTTTTAGTAATGGCTCTTTTAGTTTGGCTCTGGCTAAGAAATGAGAAGTAGTTGTATCAGTTAAATAGCCAAAATGCCTTGAATCAGTCTTGCTGCAACCTTCATCTTGTTTTGCTGCAGGCAGACCCTGTGAGATTGTTTCAGCTCTCAGCACTGGTGGAGAACACATACCTGTCTCAGTTTGCCTGGAAAACAAGAGGTTAGGATGGGATGCTGACATAAAATCTTCACTGTCTGGAGAGCAGTTGAATAGAGATCTGGTATTCTTTTGTATTGCATATTCTACAAGGCAGTATATCTTAAACACATTTTTTGCTTTGTGTGTATGTGATTTTTTTCTTTCAGAGATTTATCTGAATCTAACTAATGCATTTGTAAGGTGCTAGCTATTGTAATGAATAGCTATTGGAATAAATAGAAGGCAACCCAACAGAGTGTTGCTGTTAGAGAAGAGGTGAGGTTTGGTATTTCTGTAAGTTTCAGATTGTTACTTCAGATGATGAGTGTAGGAATTAACATACAAGATTAGATCAGCATTTCAGGTACTCAAGTATTCTGTCTCCTTACACTCCTTTAACCCTGGATGCTTCACAGACACTGCAGAGTGTCTGTTGGTGATACACTGATGGAGAAAGTGTTTGTGGGGTTTTGTTTTGATCCTGTCTTTAATAACTGAGGTCCACTAATTATCTCAGAAGTGATGGTTTATGGCCCTTCAAGCTTAGGGAGATTTTGTTTTGATTCCTTATTTTCAACATGGGTTTGTACATTCTTGAGAACCACACAAGTGAGATCTGCTTCTAACACCCTCATTAAGGAGGAGGATATATTTTGCTTCCAAGAGTTTGCATTCTGTTGTTTCTTACTGCAAGCTCAAAAATACCAAGCTTAGGAATATTTCAAAGTTCTCTGGAGAATGGAGCCTGGTTCTGGAGGCTGATGGCCAGATTGTGCTACCAGGTATGATATAAATCAAGAGTAACTCCAGCCGTTGCTCCAGCATAACCAGGAGCAGAATGTGACCCTCAGTTTAATTTCTGAAATGGCTTCTGAATTTATTAGAGCTATGCATCTCTGCAAGACCTTTCATGGCTTTGCTGCAGTGGTAGCCTGATGTAAATCAGATTTCCTTGCAGCTGAGAACAGTGCTAATTATATATGAAGCTCAAATAATGTTTGCTGGGGTTTTGTATTCCTGGGACCACCGAGGCATTCAAACAGCTTATCCTTCTGCCTGTGACCTGAAAAAGGGGAAAGTGTTTTACAGTAGTAATAAAGAGATTACATTAGGTGAAGTTATTTTCAGTAGCTATATCTGGAAGATTGAGAGTCAATTATTTTGGTCAGGTTCATCTTTAGGACACAAGCAGAGAAGAGGGTTGAGACATTTATTCTGTACCAGCAAAAGAAGATTTAAAGGTGCTGTGCTTGCACTGAGTACTTAGACCTTATCAGTGGGAACAGCTAGTGAGGTCACTGATCATATTTTGGGAGCTGGAAAGTATTGCTTTGGTCTCTTTTGTGGTGCTCCTTGACCTCTTGGACTCTTACTCAGGAGAGAAAGCAGGCTGTGTGGCTTTCATCACCTGTGGCAGTGAATATTTGGTAGGGAGAATAATGCTCCAGCTCCTGTTTGTATTTCTGTGTTTGAATGTCACCTCTGTTGCAAAACCTGCTCTGTCTGATTTCAGAAAGCTTTCCAATGTTGTTCTCTGTTGGCCCTGCCTACACTCTTACATTTGTATGCAAGTTTTATATATATATATATATATATATATATATATATATATATGTATCATCATCATCATCATCATGGCTTGACGTCTATATATATATATGTATGTATGTAATTTCCCTACAATAAGATGCTAGCTGATATTTTCTCTCTCTCTTCTGTTTTTTAATACTACTTGCAGGATGTAGAAGACCAGCTTACCAAAAGTAGCCTTGCAGTTTAAGAGCCCTGGCTTTCTTCTAAGTGAAGCTTAGCATCAAGACAAAAGATACTGCTGTTTCTCTTGTTTCATCTGCAGAGGGAAATGCTGCTAGAATGGTATGTCATTCTGGTACCTATTTGTAAGAATTCACATCTCCCCCCCACTTACTGAAAAGAAAGGTGTCTGATCTGAGAATGTGACAGCTGAAGAGGTAACCACTCACAGTTACAACAAACTGATGATCAGCTGGCTGAGGGGATTGTGCAGCTGGAAGGTAACACTAAGGAAGCTCTGCTGATGTAAATCCACTGAGGAGCTTACTCAAGATGTGTCCCAGTTAACTCTGTCTGCGAGACTTTGTCTATGTTTTGGCACCCTTTAGTTATGTTGTGAAGCAGCTGCTTCTTTCCCTGTGTTCATCTGTGTATCTAGTGCATTTTTATATATTAAAACTTTGCCTATTGGAGCACTGAATTATGTTTTCAGTCAGAACAAAGTGGTTGTTTCCTATTTGACTGTATGATTGAAATATCAAACCCTTCCAGGATGTAGTGGTATCAGAGGAACATTATTATGTTTTCAACAGCTTATATTATTGGTGTGCCTGGAAACATGCAGGATTTTTCTTTTCCAAACTTTTTCCTTCCTTTCTGGGTACTGAAATGCATCATGAACTTGGCTGTTTACAGTGAGGGAAGTTCTGTCAGGTTTTAACTTCCCCTCCACTCTGAGTTAATGCTGGCAGGTGAGTGCCTTTATATACTCACTTCTGGCACAAGTAACAACGGTCTGCTTTTTCAAAGAATGAATCTAAGATGTGTAACCATCACTCGATCTGACATTCTCAAGCAAGACTGTCCAGTACCAGCTCAATACTTGATTTTGGTGACATTGATTCACCAGAAGTGATTGCACTTTGGTAAACAGTTCACCTGTTTCTTCTTCAGTCTTTCAACCACTTTGTCCTAGCAGTAGTGGCTGAACTGCTGCTGACAAACAGGGAGACATAAGGAGCTAATCTGAAAGAAATTAAAATGCAACAGCCCTCAATGAATTAGCATTACCTTTATGTGGGGCAGCACATTGGTGTTGGTGAGCATCAGTTGTATTCATCCACATCTGCACCTGATGGGGAGAAATCACAGAGCGAAGCAGGGTGGTTTTCTATTGAGATCCATAACCTGAGTAAGAGTTATCCCTGCACTGCTTCTGTACAGCCAAACTGTTCTGTTAGCTGCACTTAGTGGTCTGTGGGGTATCCTGTAAATATGTTTTCCCATTTCTGCTCCCAATTGCTGTAAAGCAAAAGCTCTTTTCACTGAACTTGTTACTTGAGTTGCTAATACCAGTGCAGGAGAGAAAAGAATTCCGTTTATTACACAGTATTTTTGGCTGGCAGCAAGAAATTCCTGTTTCTGGATGAGTTCCTAGACTTACAGCCTGTGAGAGGGTTAGATACTGCTTTAGGTGAAGCCAAGAGAAGTACTGGGGTAAAATTGCTCACAGAAACAAATCTGTCGTTTCTGGAGTTCTGTCACATAAGTCCCTGGAATCGAGCTGCTACTTCCATAAGGATGGCTTTCAGTGGCTTTTGTAATTAACAAGTTGTGTTGAGGAGAAGTAAGGATTGCGCCAAACTTCTGGAGTTTCTCTGAAGACAGAGTGATGGTGAGGGGAGAGAAAAGTTCCTCCTACCTCAGACAGGACTTCAGTGTTCCTGTGCTCCAGTGTGGGGAAACAACAGGTTGGTGGCAAGAAGGTCTCAGACCCCCTCTGCTCTCAGTTCATTCTGGAAGCTGGGTGTCTTTGCATGCTTGATGATGGCAAAAGTTAGAACAGTCTCACTGTTCTAAATGCCTGCCCTGTTGTTCACCACTGCTTCACAAGGCTGCCCGCTGCCATTTCCAGTTTCTCCCATTACTGAAGTGTGGAATCTTACCAGTGATTTTAAATCCCTACCTGTTTAGCTGACGCTTGGAGGGGAGCTGGTCCCTGGGTCAAGGCAATCTGAAGCAGAACAACAAAATTAGGAGGTGCCTGTCTGACATTCAGGTGTTGACAGAGTGCTTCAGATGTCTGGCATGACTATGCAGGGTTAGAAGAGCTTACACTTAAGAGCAGCTTACACTATAAAACAATGGAATTTACATGCTTCAGAGGTTTCCTATCTCCTTATCTTGTCCATGAGGAATTAATAAGTTAAAGGCATTCTGCTCAGAGTGGTGGCTTGGTTGCATGCCTTTTATTAAGTAGCCCAGGCGTGAGGAGACTGTAGCTGGATATATTTACATAGATTGGAGCTCACAGACATGAACGCTTTTGATGCACTTCCTTTAATCCTCTGCACTCTGACTTATCCAGCAGGTGATAAAATATACCTGTCCATTGCAATAAAAATATTATGCTTTTATGTGCTGACTTATCCCCTGAGATCTCCAAACACTTTGTAAAGCTTTTGACTGAGCTGTTGTGAAGGGAGAGTCTTTATTGTTATTTCCTACTTAAACAAATTGAGCAAGAAAGGAACGAAGTGATTTGGCCAAGGTTAGTGTGTGAGCTGCAAAGCCTGCAGCTGTATCTAACATCCATTTCTAATTAAATAGAGTGGTAACTCTCAGTATGTTTTAGATTGTTTTCATGTTGCTTTTTTTTCTTCAGCTTAAAAGATATTATCATTGACTTGCTTTTGTCACTTTGGTGGTGGCGGTGGTTTTTATTGTTGTTGTTTAGGTAAGCATTAGGGACTTCAAAGGATTGGTTCATGATCTGGCAAAGTTAAACTTCGGGTGACATGGTCTATTGTGAGGTGTCCCTGCCCATGGCAGGGCTTGGAACTAGATGATCTTAAGGTCCTTTCCAACCCAAACTATTCTATGATTCTTATGCACATAGCAGCTTTCATCTGATGCAAAATACTGTGCTTATGATCAACGGCTTCATTGCCACATTGCCATAGAGTGCTTTGATTGTGTGAGGTAAAGCGAAGGCTAATTTTACATTCTCAGAGTCCTTTGTATTTAGGAATCAAGCAAGCTATTCAGTAAGATATATGTATAATATATAACTTCAAGTGCTATCTGAAAGCATTTTTAAGACTATAGAAAGATTTCTAAGCTTGTTAGACACAGAAGCCTGAAATTCCATTCATGGTTTTACACAACACTGCCTAATTTAGTATTTTTCTCTCATTTTTGCCCACTTCAGTGGCTGAGTCTCCTGTGGACTGGGAGAAACATTGACTTGGACAACAAGAGAACAAGAGAATTTGTCTGCAGATACTTTTAAGGCAACATCTGATCCTTCACTTACCGGTAGGTAACCTTCAAGAGTGTTTCAAGTTTGTCTCTTCCATTAGGTAGTGCAATTGATGCAGTGGGTTTGTGTTTGGTTTTCTTTTCATCATGTTGCCTTTATTCCTGTCAAAGAAAGGTCAGGAATTAATCATTCGATAGTTCTATTAAAATTGCTCACTTGGGATCAAGGTAGAGGAAACCCAAAACTTGTAATATGGCAAAAATGGACCTGTATGTGGTTTGCAGCATTTCAGAAATGCCTCTGGAGATTCATGTAAAAATGGTGGGTTCTGGGTAAATTTGGGCACGCTGTGGAAGGTTGTTGCTGTATAACCTGGTGAATTTTAAGTCCTCTAACAATATTACTGAGCACAACCTCAACAGCTGCATTGTTTTTTAATGCCTATGTGTTTAAATACACAGACTATGGTGCCATCCTCAGACACTCAGCGAACGAACAGGGCCACTTCTTTCATCTTGTGGTAGTACTTTCTGTCAGGTGCTCCTATTCCATTTTTTCCCCAGAAGACACAGTCTGCCTGGTTTTTGCATACAGCTCAGGAAAAGGAGTAATGAAAGGACCAAGGCATTTCCTTTTTTCCTTATTGATAACTGAGAACCTTGATTAATTCCCTACGGAATCTATAAATAGAGTGACTCCCAAATAGTGGTCCACTTTGGCTTGTTTTAATGAACATTTGTACAAACTTGGTAGTTCTTTATGCTTTCACATCTTGTCAGTTTTAAACCCAATCACTGATGTTGTTTTTTCTGGCACTTTTTCTTCAGAATGATTGATCTATTATAAATGAGATAAATATATGGAAAACCTCCATGTTCTTAATAATTTGTTGATTCTTCATCAGTTATTTACTGATTCTATTCCTATTTAGATTTCCCATCTTTCTCCATTTCTTTCCGCTCAGCCCTGATTTTTAACTCCTCCCCCTATACAGCTTGTGTCCCATTCCTCTGTAGTTCACAGAAAGCCAGAAGAAGCAGTACTGGAGGAGTACTTTGTAACTGTAATGCTTTAGTACTTGCCCTTCCTTGGCTGTCTCTGTTTCCCTCTGGAGACCACCTAGTGAGTATGGAAAAGAGGCAGAGAGAGGGGAATACAGAAATATCCCTGCCAGCTGAGTCCAGTGGCTTTAGATGCCTGGAAGCCAATTGCTATGTGTTCTGTTTTGGTATGCCAGAACACTTTGGCTGAGCTCAAATACATGTATCATCAACTTTCTAGTCCCCAAAGTGTAGCATAACAGATTTAGAGAATCTGCATATTCACAAGACATATACAGATAATTCATAAAGGTAATTTTAAAGTGCCACTGGCTTCTGCCTTTATTGTAGTCAATTCTGTAGCTGATGTTTCATGACTTTTTAGTACCAATGTAATGGTTTTCAACTCTAGAAGCAACCGTAGGACTAAAATCAATCATATCTTAGACTACCACCGGCATACACGTTAAGTAATAAACCAGATTTTGACCTGTAGAAGAGGAGAAGTACCATATCCAGTCTGGGGTAGTTACATTTTATGGTGGAAGATATTGTGCTGCTCATGTCATAAGCAGAAACAGAGAATCATAAGGCAGAAACAGAGTAGCACTCTCAAACTAAAGGCTGTCCTCATAGTTTTTGAACCCATAATATTGGTTCAAGAAACTGCCCAAGTGGTAAGAAGGAACTGGAAGGTGCAGGATGCGTTATCACAGTGGTCCTGCGGTGTGTCTGCAGTGAGAAATGCAAGCATGTTAAACTCGAAGGTAATGTTGCTTAAATAATTTGTGTGCTTCTGTAGATACATTTGCATAGCAGCAGCAGTTATTGGAACTGATACGGGGTATTTCTGGTGGTTTCCTTTGGCATAGGGTTGTGCTACTTGTCATTTTGAGATGTGATGACATTAGACATTCCTCAAATGCATGCCAAAACAAGCAGCCCAGTAACTGCTTTTTTGCTTTTCCATTGTTCTCTTCTATGGTAACTGCTTTAATGCTTTATGTGTTTGCACTGACTTATTTTAATTTGCAGTCTTTTTTAAAAGCATAAAAGATACAAACAACTGATTGAGTACACTTGCATCATCCAGCAAAGCGTTGCACGAGTATTCCTTGTATAGCTTTTCTGAATCAATCGTATTTATATTGCAGAGATCATCTCAAATAGGTTTCTGTAACTCTGGGTTTTTGCTCAACATGATACTAGACCAACAAAGTTACTGTCAAGAAAAACAAACAACTTGGCTTTCCTGGAAGTAAAATATTCCTAGAGAAAAAGCAGGTGTGCAGTCAGTGGCAATTCTTAAAGCAGAGAATGAAACACAGCACAGATGTTTCACTGCCATCTTGGGAATGCTATTCAGGGGGGTTACAGACAACAGCAGTACTCAAAATGTTCTCAGACACGTTCTGCAATCAAAGGTGAGAGCTACACAAGCTCTACTTGGTGTGGATTCACAGGCTCTGCAGGGTCCTCAGACCCTTACGCTGGCACAGCCCGTGTATAAGTTGGGCCCTTCTTTGGGAACTGGTCATCCACCTGCAGAGCTCAGTGCCACTGCCTGTTTCAGTGCTCTGTGTTCCCGTGAGGGGCTGTGTATTTGGTCCCAGGGAAGCACACCAGCTGTCTGTGCAAATGGGGAGCTATGGAAAGCAGGGAGGTGGTGGTGCCCCATAGCACACCTGAAGCACAGCAATGGGGAGATGCGAGGGGCTGGCTTGAGCACTGCTTTCCATACTTGAAATGGCAGTCTGGAAAGAACCTCAGCTCGTGCCTCCTTAACCAGGTATCTGGTAAGGGCCAAATTATGGTTAAATTCAGGTCACTTTACTGGCATCAAGAGATGTGTGTGGCTATGTGCCAGAAAGGCATCTTGTTTATACAGCCATATCATGCTAACATTAGATATTACAATACACACAGTCTATTGCAATGTACTCCGAAGTTAATTCCCATCTGACCGATGATCTAGAAAATGCCAGATTTTGAGGTTTTTTGATGGCTATAACAACACTTTATCATCAGATGTCTCCCAAACGCTAATCGAAGCACAAGAAACAATGAAGGGAGCATCTCATCAAATTAATCTGAATCAAAATATCTGTTCAGTTAACAAAACTGCCGAAGAGTTTAGGAAAGTGGGATGAATTGATAAGAATGACAGGTTTTTTACCTCAGCATCACTGGTTTGTAGGTTGCTAAAGATAAGGATAGATAAAGACTTTGCTAGATCTTACCCTGCTTCTTGTTCTATGGAGAGATCAGCATTAGGACAGATGAGGATTAGGTCTATTTATGAGGGGAGAAAATAAACATGGGGAAAATCCCTAAGGCAGTCTGGGAGTGTAGCAAGTATAGCAGAATTCCTCTCCCCTGACAACTAAAGCAAGTCTACCCAATACAGGAGAGAGACTCTTGAGTAACAGCTTGTAAAGTCCAGGTCATGAGGTGGTGAGGACTGCTGATGCAGGACCTACCCCATCTGCAGGTACGTTGGAAGTTGAGGAAGGAAGATCAGCCCATCTGGCCTCTGTTCACAGAGTCTTGTTGGCTACAGGCTTTGGATGTACATAGATAATTTGTGGATTTCCCCCAGAGAGAGCAGATCCATTTTAAAAACCCACTTGAGAGCACAATATACACGGCACTGAGCTCCATCTGCTCCCTTACGCGGAGCTGTTCTGTAATGCTTTATCAACACAGCTGAAAACTGTAATGGATGGGCCAATGACTGCAGGATGGTGGTAGTTGGTTTTAATAGGCACTTACGTGTTTAACATCATGTAATTGTTAATGTAGGATTTCTACACAGAAATAAATCCACTTATTAATAAAGCCCCTGGGAGAAAATTTCAAGTAAGAAATAGTGCTCATTTTCAGCAAAGCTTGGTGGGGGTTTTTTAAGGCAGAAAGCAAAAGATTTGCTGTTTAGCAGACTCCAGCCTCCTCTAAGAATTGCTTAAAATAGTAAATGCCATCCCTATATAAACAGAGTCCATGAGAAGTTATTGACTGAACTAGTACCTGAGGGGCATAAATCTGATACGCATATCTTTATTTGTCATTTAAGAGAGTCTCTTTGTATGTTAAATGGGATAACTGATGTAGATATTACTCTGATCTTGTTTTCCAGCTCTGTCTATCACTTCAGTCATGACAAGGAGCTCAGGCTGGCAGTGCTTGAAGGAAGGAAAGTACAAGATTTGAAGCTCATAACCCTGCTCTGTTGGGGTTCGTGGTGAGCTGGGCCATTCATACAAAGTCATTCAGATGCTTCTTTCAAGACACATTTATGGTATCATGCAAAACTGGGCTACATAGTTCTTTCTCAGAGCAAGATTAGAAGACTATGTATGTTTTCCCCCGAGACTAAAAAAGCCCTATTGGCAAGCAGGAGACCTGGTTTCAGACTTATTGCAACATACACAGAAAAGCTACACATAAAAATAAAATGATCTGAACTTTACGTAAAGCTTGAAATAACACTGGCTGGTTCAGAAGCAAATTTCACTGCTGCTCATTTCAGAACTGAGGGTGGGTTTAGTGGTGATGAAAAAAATCATACATGAAAATGGACAATCAGTACTTACCATGTCATCAGCAAGAGCCTAGCAGAGCATTTGAATCTATGGTTTTAGTCTGCTGGACTGCATACAGCAATAAATTTAACAGAAAACATGATGAAAACTGATGACTATATCAACATCAAAATGTCTGTTTTCCACCTGCGTAACTGTCATCAATTACATTTCCTCCTTTGAGGTTGAGATTGGATATTTAATCTTAAACCACAATTTCAGCTGTAAAATTTGCCTGAAATGAGGAATTACACTTTACCACAAGTCATCATAATCTAGTGAAAGGGGCCAGTGGAATGAATCAGTATCACAGGGATGAAAGGTATGGTGGGGCAGCACCTGCATCCAGGTATGGTTTGCCTCCAGGGTGAACCATTGGCTGAGTCAAACAGCTCAGACATGGGTTTCAAATGCAGCATATCCATATTGACCATAGTAAAACGTCCCAAAAATGTGATGACAAAGAAAGGGTTGACACGGGTTTAGCAGTTCCTGCTAAAATGTGTTCTTCATTTGCACTGGTGGTTCTCTTGCTGAATGGAAGCTCCAGTTCTTCTCTCTATCTTCTGACCTAACTGAATTATTCTGATAATTTAGCTGTTTAGGATTCTGTATTATGAATGCAAACAACTGCACCATGTTTATTAAAAGCAGAGAGCAGCAGAACCTGTTATAAACATTATTAACACTCTGACTATTGACTGTTTTCATCAGTTGGAAACTCATGAAATGTGTTAAGAACTATAACCTATAGTCTGCTCTGTCAGGAGTGCTCCCATTAGATCCATGCAGTTTCAGTCCAGCTTCTTCTTCTGTCTACGCAGAAATAACACTTAACAAGTGATAATGTGTAAACAAGAGTATGCTTTGTGCAGATAAATGGACTCCTACTGTTGAACAAGTCCTTAGGAGTCTGCATTAAAAATAAATACAGATGCAAACTGGAATACAATATTTATTTTAGCAGCAGGACTTTATCACTGGGAACATTCCCTGGTGTTTCCGGGATTAAAGAAGTGGCTTTTAAAAGAGATTCACTAGTCCAGAAATTGAAAACAGTTTAAACTTTTGTTAATAGCACCAAAGGGAAAGATAATAACAATTAGCAGATCTTCACAGTATCAAGGAATAACATCTGCATTAACTGACTGAGAATTGCTGGTGTCGTGCAACCAAGTTTATTTACTCACTGACAGGCGCAGTCAGAAGAGATGAAAGAAAGGGAGAAATAATGAATAGAGAGGAACGTTT
>JBAFWW010044302.1:12019-37616 GCA_036873685.1 Agapornis canus
AGGCACAATGATTTTCACTGATCTCAGCATATTGAAGAATACTGAGGAGGGTTTTATTCAAGACACAGAATGGACTTGGATTCCATACTCCATTGAAGATGCAGAGGAGAGAAGTACAAGTGTCAGTAGGCTGTTAAATATTTCCAGTAAGTGCTTCTCATTAATTCCAAATGTGCTTAAAAGAAAACTTATCAGAGGTTCAAAAAAACCAGTTCCTGAGAGCATCATATCCCTAAACTTGCCTTCAGCAGTTACTCTTAAATGTTGGACTCAGTCCTGTTTCTCTCACCCTCGGCCCCTATTGGTTTTTTATGTGCTTTAGGTCAGAGAGGGAAATACGAGGTTCAGGGGAACAGTACTGGAGAACAAAACACTGTTTAGCTCCAGGTTCTAGATCCAAGTCAAGCTGAGAGCGCTAAAAGCGGCCTGGCAAAGAGCTTTCAAATAATAATGAGCAAAGCAAGGAGAATCCAGCAGGAAATCTTCACAAGTATTCCTTTGAATAAAAGATGCATGAATTTCCCTGTTTGATTCACTTCTGCATTTAACGTGTTATGGCAAAAAGGTAAGAAAACAAAAAACACTGGAAACACCTGGAAAAGGGCAACTTTGACTATGTTCTGTGTTTCCGATGGATTGTGGATTTTATCAGACCACCTGTTTAAGGATGTTTTCTTTTGCACAGTCATGCAGTTTAGTCATTCCATGATTTGGGCTACTAGTCAGACAGTGAGAATATTAAATGTCTGAATGAATACCTAAGGAACAGTTTTGAGAGAGGTCATATATTATGATGGGCTTTTTAAATAGGTGTGAACTATAATGCTGATCAGAAATAAAATTCATAAAGAGTCACTTTTAACAGCAACATCCAAGCAGTAAATCCACCTAAATTTCCTATTGCTCATCATCCACTCCAGCTTTAAGAAGCTAGAGTTCATTTCTTTGAAGTTCAATAACCAGATCACACAAGATAACATCACAGTTGTGCGCAAGATAAACTTGTAAAAGCAGTTATGGGATTCGTGGGTTCAAAGGTCACTTTTCCTTATTTCTCAGACTGAATATGTAACGCCTCTAAATCTGTTTCAACTGTCCCTGTCCATCAAAGGGAATGGTAATACCTCCATGGTATGAAAGCAGCATTGCTCGTGTAATCAGTTAAGCCTGTGCAATGCTTTATACTTGTTTGACTTTCTTCCATCACAGTACCTTGGAGAAAAGTTTTCTTCTTTTTATTGACACAAAGGCAAAGAAGGAATTTAGTGGAGGGGCAAACTAACGTATCCTGTTATGGTAGCTCTGTCAAAATAGAGCGGCAAAATTATGCTCAGGCATGCTAAATAAATTCATTTTACACTGCAAATTGCAAATTGTCCTTATTGGAACTTACCTTTACTGTGAAAACTACTCAGATTGCATATTCTGTTGTTCAAAATCTGACCACTCTTATATTTTGAACACTCGAGGGTATGTAGGATATAGAGGAATATCTTGCGTACAGGAGACCTAATTTACTACAGCAATGATGACTTGTTCTTAGAGACCTGCTGAAGAAGTCTCTGATGCTTTCCAGTGGAGGGCTATTGTACAACACCAAAGTCACTCCAGAAGGCTTAGAGTTGAAACCTGTTAGGGATCACTTGTCTGATGGAAAGGGAAGGAGCTGAGTCAGAACTGCTGGATTAAGATCTTTCTTGCTGCAGATTTTGTTTGCTGTAAAGTGAGTCCTGGAAGTAATGGCACTGGAGCTAGTGGGACTTGTCACATCCCATTGGTATATAATTCTCCAAGTTACTATTTTGTCAAATATTTGTGTTACTAAAGCATTTCATAACATACCACCTTAGACTTATGAAATCTCTGTGATGCTAAAGGCAGACTTCCAGCCGTCTTTTTATCTCCAGTTCACACTGAATATCCAGGGTAGTAAATTCAGCCTTAACAAAAGTTGATTTAGACAAGGCGCCCTTTCTGCAAAGGCTTTGCCCAGAAGACTTGTCTCCTCTGGAGGGTTGGTAGTTGAGCATTGTGGAAGATGTTGACCACTGAAAGGGGTTGACCAGGAGCTTGCTGGTTGAGAACTCCTCTTGGCTGGGAGGGGATGGGGCCGGCTGGCTATAAAGCTGAGGGAGGTGGAGAATGAAGCTGAGAAATGCAGTGGGGAAGAGGTGTATGGCAAAGTACTGCAAATCCTAAATTTGCAAGAGCAATAGGGAACTTCAGGAGTGGTACTCAGCTGCTGTAGTTCTATCTAAATGTGGCTGTTTCTTGAGCTTTATGAAGAGAGAATAATTGAACTATGCTTAGGTGCAAAGAGTTGGTAGAGAGCTGGGAGAAGCATTGTAAAGGACCTCCTGTACCTTGCTGGGAGCTGCATTTAACTTGGCTTTTGTCCTTGCCAGAGCTGTATTATAGGTATGTCTGTGTCAGCCATGTGCTTTGTTTATCTCAGCTGTGCCTTTTTGACTTCACTTTCCAGCTTGACTTTGAGCTTGCTTTATCACTACAGAACTGCCAATTCACAGCTCAACTCAGCTGATACTGGTTACAGCCTCTGGATCTGCTCTGCTGTCCTTGTGTGCCTGAGCTCTTACTGGTTTGGTATTAACATCTGACTCCACTTCCCTGGTAAAGCAGATGTCTCATTGCAGCCTGATAAGGTAAGCCACAGTGTCTATGACTTTGGGAAACAATATGTTCAATTCTGGGGAGGGGGGGCCAAAGGCAGTTGAATGACAAAGCCATTTTGTGAATGGACAGAATTTCTGTGCCTGAGAAATTTGCTGGTGAGGGTGATGAAAATCCATGTATTAATGAGAAGCCTTGCAGGTTAATAGAACGTTAAAACAATGAGCATCCATGGAGTCTGAGCCATCATTACTGGGTGAGTTTAGAAAACTGTGACTTGGGTTGTGACAAGTCCAGGACCACATCCAAAAGTCAATGGGAATGTTTCTGCTAAGAGAAGCTAGGGGAGGATTTTACTTTGCAGAACTTAGCAGATGCATATGCTGTTAAAAGGCTTAACTACAAGGCTTTCTGTTTTGTTCTCTTCATTCCCTTAGTGAAGTGCAACATATGGTTAACTTTTCTGTTGGAACATGGTCTGTTAATGAAGCAGACGCTTGGTGATAATTATACTTCCGAACTCCCTGATTTGGCAAGCTGATCTATCAGTATTCTGGGGGATTGCAAAGGTCTATTTTTCATTTCCTTAGTGCTCATCATGCATGAACAGCAGCACAGTTGGATTGGTTGGCAGTTAAAAGTTGAATTAAACATTTCAGAAGCTGGAAGAACTTTTGAAGACATGATTTTTGTTGTTCGTGGGATTTGGTGGGGTTTTTATTTAGTTAATGACAGCATAAGCAAGTTTAGGGTTTCATTTGGATGATGCCAGCTGTCCATTGTGAATGTAGATGATGAACTACACGGCTGCCTTGAGCAAATACGTGCAATATAAGTGTGCTGTTGCACAGCCTGCAGGTGCCTCTGCTGTGGGAATCCATTCGCTCAGAGGACATTTAGCTGATATACTGTACAGCTGGTCAAAGAAAGAATGCCTTTAGGCTATTTGCAAGTTTCCACAGGAAATGCTTTGGAGTTTGCTGCAAAATGTTATTTGATAAAATTAGGCTAATTTTGCAATCATCTTTTCAGTCTGCTCCTTCCAGGTCTTTGCCTTTTCTATTCAATTTGCCTCTTCTTTCTATTTGTTTAGGAAATACATGCAGTAAATGTCTTCAGTTTTTTATTTAAAGGGGCAGATTTCCCCCCATCACAGGACTCATTTACACAATATCTTTTGCTCTGTAGCAGGAAGCCAGAGAGATACTAGGAGAAGGCTATGCTGACTTTAGTGGAGCAGAGTGCACAAGGGCAAAAAACATGCTGCCAGATCTGCTTAATCCTTTGATTCAGGTGAACTTTTGATTACTGTGCTTCACTCCAGGAAGCTTTCCAGCTTATTGCTGCTGTTTGCTGGAGGATGGATCTTTTCCTTCTCACTTTTCATCAACGCCATTTCTTGTGCATGTGCTCTCTTAGACTAGAATACCCCAGAGAATGTGCTGGGAAGCAGTGCACTTCTGAAAACTGGAGTGCTGGAGGAATGTGAGATCCTCCACACCCTGGACAAGGGCTGCTTGGATGTTTTTCAGTTACCTTTTGTCACCTAATGACTAAGGAGACAGGGAAGATGTTTGTCTTATTCTCAGAGTGATACTGGGAAAATAAGTTGTTAACTTGGTTGGAACTGTGATGTTCCACAGGTTGGTAAGAACAAGACGTAGGTCCTTGATCTGTTTGATATTTGCTATGTTCTTCGGCTGCCAGCCCCCAGCTATTGTATTCTCAGAGATGCTGGAAGTCATTTTCTCAAGCTTTATGGAGGTGCCAGGTTTTCAGCACAGGGTAGGCCTAGAAGGAAAACATAAATTTGCACTATGTGGTAAGTGGCCAAGGAAGCACTTTTAGCATGGTATCGCTTTGTGACTTTTGACTGTAGCCATTGCCAGCACTTAAGTAATGATGCAATTGCATTGTTTGCACTCTGACTCCTTGGGTCTTTGCTAAGTGTATGCCACTTCTTGCCCTAATGTTCTTTAATCTGAAAAAATATTTGGGTTTCCATTGTAAAAGCCATTTCTAGATTTCTATTCCAAGGATATTTCGTACACAATGATGGTTTAAAAGCCACTATGATAGCAAATGTTAAGGGTTCTGCAGCTTCTTCTGTGCCACTCTGTACTCTGCCAATTACAAATTGCAATGTACTCTGCTAATTACAAATACACTTCAAGGACTGCAGATTAAAGTCACATAATACATTCTTTCCAGCTTCAGTTTCATAAGAACAATTACACATGCTTTCAAGTCCTTTTGTATTCAACAAAGTAGATATGTTCTTAAGAGCCATTGAGTCGTGTGACATAAATGCATGCCTGAAGTTAAACATGTTCCTAAAAGCCTTGAATAGGAAGGAACACAGTCACAGCTGTCATGCTGCTTAATTGAGAACAGGTTGGTTGGTGAGAATGGTGCAAAGCACAAACTCTTAGAGACCACACTGAAGAAAAGAATTACAAAAGCCACTAGCATCATCAAAACTTTAAACACTAGAAAGCTTTCTCCCCATCCTTACTCTAATCCTGGGGACAAAACAAGTATTGGCAGGGGCTGGAAGAGGAGGAAAGGCTGGTGTGAGGAAGAGGCAGTAGCTACATCAGATGGCTTTGCTTCTGATGTAAGGAAACACAGGACTGCACAGAGGTGGGTTTTTCAGCACCATCATCCAATGTGGGATGCAGTTGCGTGTGTTTTTATATTGCTGGTTTCTGAGGCCTGCTGATTCAGATCAAAGTAGAGCAGTCTTCAAAAGCTCACAGAATTAGCAGTCAATTAAATATGGGAACATGGAGGAAACTGATTATGTGATGTAGCTGACTTCCCATATGAGGTTTGGGGTGCAACAGTTTTCCGTGAGTGATTTCAGTGATTACAGTGGAAAAAAAAAAATCATTGCATTTGCAAGGATCCTAAGGAACTCTGACCCAGAATCAGCGAATGAGAGAGGGAGACAGCGTGGCTTTTAGGGAGCTGTTCTTAATTCCTGTGGGTGGAGGGGAGGGGAGGAAACGTCAGTACCTCTCCATGAAATGGTTCCAGTCCAGTAAGAAAGCCCAGCTTGAGCTTGTCTAAATGTGGGGATACAAGATGATGTAAGGAAGTTCTCAGTGTCTTATTAAGCACTCAGATACTTGTAGAAGGGAAAGGTTATGCAAATGAGTCCATTGTTTTCCTAGGCTGCTGACACAACGCACTGATGAGGTTTGGGGGCCGTGTTTTAAATTAGGAACTTTGGGAAGAGTTGACAGGTGCAAGAGGGCACTGGGGTCACCCAAAGGCATCTGGTAGCACTGTCACTCAGTATGAGCACAAAGGCAGTTTGGTAAGTGGAGGGTAGGACAGAAAATTGAGCCGCGGTGCAGAAGGAGTAGATGGAGGTCACAGCTGAGTTCTGGAGAAGTAACAAGGTTACAGATGTGAACTACATCAAATGAGGCACAGGGCCAAAAGAACACCTCGGAAATGCTGGTATGCACAAATGCTGATGAAACTTCGTGTAAGTTCTGAACTTAAACGTGCACCAAGTCAGCAAAATTTACAGGAGAAAAAAAAGGCAGGTATTGAGGGTTATGCTAATGAGAGGTCTTCAGCTGACAGTGAATGTTATCACCTCTGTACATTGGGGCCTTTGTTTTCAGGATACTGATTCCATCTTTCCTCCCTTGCCTGTGTCCCTGTTGTGTCCATCCCATCCCACCCCACACCCCCCACACCCCCCACTTTTCTATGTATTTTTAGGAGTATTCAGCCCATGGGTATAATTTCTTTTGTTTCTTACTATTTGTTTTGCCATCTCTTTTCCTCACTGCTAGCACAGGCGTTGCTGATAGCTTGAGTTTTAGTGATTGATATTGGGGGAAAAACCTAGACATCTCTAATGTATAAATACAGGGGGTCTTCTTACTTTGTCATTTACTACACTTGACTTCAGGGCATGGTGGTATTTTCTTACACCAGCTGAAGGCCTGCCTGCCTAGGGACAGCTGGTTTGTAAAATGGGATGGGGTTTCAAGAAGAGACCTTTGTGCTATGCTAATTGGTCAAACAAATCAACCAACCCTCTCCTTGGTACAATGTGACACCAAATGAAATACAGAGAGGTAAGAGAAAACAAATCTATGAACTAAATGCTGGAGTGTAGTTGTGTAGTAGCAAAACTATGGGCATTTCTATTCTGGTTTGTTTTGCGGTTTATTTGGCTTGCTGTCTATTAATTCTTCCTCTGGGTGCTCAGAATCTAAAATAGTCTTTAAAACTAAACCAGCATGATCTAAAGTGCTCTTCCTGACTAATTGACCTTCATCTAGTGATATGGTCAGTGTTCTCAGCACTGAAATTCATCAGTGCAGGAGTGTACACAGCTAGAGATGGGCTTGATCCAAACCCCAGATCTGAGCATCTGTATATTTTAGGGCAGTGAGGTATGTGGTGCAGCCTTCAGAACTGAGCAGTCACCATTGTTTACTCAGGTAAACCTCAGATCCAAATCCAAGCAGACTCTGAGCCGCTGTCCCTCCCATGTGTTATATTAGAGATGCTGGGCTGCAACAGCAGGGATAAGAAAATCATGCTGACAACAAAGGACTTTGCTTTAACACACAAACACCTTGGAATCCAGCCTCGCTAAAACTTCGACATGGCTACAGTAATATTTCTCCTCACTGAGCAATTAGGCATTGGCACTTCTTGGCTACATTATGAACCTTGATACTCACAAGGATGATGCAAAAAAATATAGACTGTAATGTGAGTATGGAATAGCTAGAAAAGAATGAGACTGTGAGAGAGATTTCTGTGTAATGTTCTCATTGCATCAGGACTAGTTACTTTCCGGAGGGATGGTTTTCCTCTTGGTTATATGATGGCAAGGTTTTGGGGAGTACTGGCTTGTTACTCTGGAGATGGCTGTGCTGGATGAACCAAGAACTGCTCTTGGCTTTTATTGTTTAGAATTGAGCAAATTGCAGCAAACTCAGTACTTGGTGGAAGTTTCATGTATGCAGTTACCTGACAGCCCTCCCACTCCCTGGGTCTTTATTCCTGCCCCTTTCCTGGGCTACAGTCCAATGGCAGTAGCATATGAGGGTATTTGCAGGTCCTGTTGTCCTGCCAGGTATCCCCAGTGTAGACTGTTGCACTGGTCCTCTGCCTTGTTCTCCAAGCCTGTCCTGTCTCCAGTTTCCCTTGTTCTTAATTCAAGTAAGTTATTTGGTGACATGGACTATGTACGATGTATGTATGTATGAGTATGCCATATGTTTGCACTTTTGCTATAGGTATGGGTCTACATTCCTCAGTATTTGCTCCAGTATTACTTGACACAGTTGTGTTGTGATTTTTGTACTCATCTACAGAGCTCTCGCTTGTTTCCTTTAGGGATTTGATAGCATGCAAAAGGTGCTAATTCCTTACAAGTGGTGTAGGAGTAAGCCCATGGAAGTAAGGTCATTGGAAGTGCACAGCTGGAAAATCATAAAGAAGAAAGAACTCAAACAGGTTTCTTCTTAGGTAACCACTTGCACTATCATTCACAGGGCTTGGGGCTTCTACCCCTTAGTGCTGAGCACTGAGCTGCAGTGCTGCCTTGTGAAGATTAAGCGCTTTCCTATAAACCTGAGACCATCAGTGTGTGCCAGCAAGCGTGTGAGTGTTAAACCTGATGGTTTGTGAACACAGTTATGCATCCCAGGAGCTACGCATGGCATGAATGTTAATACTTTCTGCTCTTTAAACAAAGTGTGTGTGAAGGGATGTGCAAGGGCTTTTTCCAGCTGCTGCACTAAGGTGTTGCTTTGCACGCTGTGCATGGGTATGGCATTACTGGAAAAGATAACTGATACACATCACATGGAGTTTGCCCTTTGTCTGTATCCTGTCAGTGCTATAAACTGTCTGAAACCTGGTGAGCTGAAGGAGCATTGAGATTTGTGAGGCCAAACTTCATTAATCCTCTTTTCCAGTTTGTTCCTATAGTCCAGTGATTTGTGATTCCCCCAAGACGCATGCAGACTGAACAACACATTTTACAGGAAAAGTCCTATAAAGAGAGAGAAGCCTGGACCTGAAGCTGCAATGTTACATGGTTTAGGGAGGCAAAGGTGCGGGAGGCTGGTCCTGTTGCTGTTTTTCTCAATGCAAAGGTTCAACTTCCTTGACAAATGATGGACACTACCTCCAAAATTGGAACTCTGATCCCAAAGGGGCCCTGTGTTATTATAACATAAAGAATGGTTATTAAACTGTCAGAGGGTTAATAGTTTCATCTTAATAATCTTGATAGATTGTGCACATTTCGCTAGTGCTCCCAAAGCCCACAATGAGCTTTAAAATATTTTACTATTGGCTTGCCCTTCATTTCCCAAGGAAGTCTAAGGAGTAGTCTTCTTGCTAATAAATTCTTTATCATAACTTAGCTGGTTTTCCCCTTATAGAAGGGAAATATACCCTTTACTGTGCTGTCTGATTAATCGGTCTAATTTTATCAGGAAAATTAAATTCTCTTCTTTACCTAGGAAGTTATTTAAAGAGGTCTGAGTAAAATCCCAGCCCATGAGCCTGATGACTTTATTAACTTATTACTTTTTAAGTGATTTCTGTCTGAAGGATTCCTTTCAACTTTGAGGCCCAATTTGTCTTTTGTTCTCGGGATTTCAGGATGACAAATGGGATGTCAGATATGACTTACTGTAAGACCATAAGGGATTTGTATGAGGTAGCTTTTACCCTTACCTCAAAATGCTCTGTATAAGGTAACCTGTCTGGACAATTTCAATGGACAGTACAACTGGACAATTTTGATGGCCAAAACAAATATCTCAACAGCTTTACAACAGTCAAAGTAGCTACACTTGTAACAGAAGCAATTCTTACAATATCATTGATCATTCAGTGAGAAAGAAAGTACCAATAAAATATAGGTGTGATTAAATGTGCATAGGAGTCAATAGCAGTCATGGAAATGGCAGTATACAACTCAGGATTAAAACCAAGGACAAGCTTGGCAATTTCAACACAATACAGGCAAATGCTTTGCTTCTCTTTGTTTGAACTTGCACCAGCAAAGCAACACATCCCCAGATGTGCAGAGCTGACAGAGATGCACAAGCAGTTTGATTTCTATATATCTTATGTGTTTTCCAAAACTAATGTATGCTGAATCCAGCAACCAGGTGGAGGAACTCTGCTAATCAGTTCTGTTCTAGCCTCATCACTGATGAAAAGGGCAGCAGTTTGCAATTGAGGTAGGACTATGAATGAGATAAACCTTCGTGCTTTAGATCACAAGCCAATTTGCAATAGCTTGTGTTTAGGAAGAAATATTCTCATAGGTTTATAGTATTGTGAAGTTATGTTATGGAACTTGTGCTTTCTGGTAGTGACTGTCTGATATGATAATTCTGCTATGAGGGCAACACTTTTGTCCTGACAGTTTTTCCTGCACACAGCTCCTAAACAAGATGGGAGATTATAGTGACATGCCCAGTGAAGTGAACTGAATATTGTGCTTCCTGCTTTAGCTGCAAATGGGCTTGTTGTTATCTCATTGTTGTTGTTCTTTCAACTAGTATTTCAACATGAATACCCTGCTGATGGTTACAGGGAAGTTACCAGAGTTAGCAGCTTGCTGCTCTTTATGCAGAATTGCCATGGCATTCCAAATAATTCAGTGGTAAGAAAAGATTAGCCTGGAATAGTTGAAGTTAGAAGGAATCTCTGAAGGTCAATGCCTCTGCTCAAGCAGGATCACCTACACAGGCTTTCCAGGACCATGTCCTAATGGCTTTTGAATGTCCCCAAGACAGCATACTCCACAACCTCTCTGGGCAACCTGTGCCAGTGCTTGGTCACCCTCACAGTAAATAGGTGTTTCCTGATGTTAAGATGGCACCTGTGTGTTTCAGTTTGTGCTCATTGCCTCTTGTCAGTGGGCATCACTGCAAAGAGCCTGGCTTAATCTGCTTTACACCCTCCCTTCAGGATAGTATAAACAGCAAGAAGTAGGATGAAAAGAACCAGCCTCAGGTTGCATCAGGGGAGGTTTAGATTGGATATTAATAAAAAAGCTATTCACTGAAAGTTGTCAAGCACTGGAGCAGGCTGCCCAGGAAAGTGGTTGAGTCCCCAACCCTGGAGGTATTTAAAGATGCATAGATATGGCACTTAGAGATATGATCTAGTGATGGACTTGGCAGTATTAGGTTTATGGTTGGATTTAATGATCTTAAAGGTGTTTTCCAACCTAAATGATTTTAAGATTGTATTTTCTATTACATACATTGATAAGATCTCCCCGGGCTTTTTCTTCTCCAGGCTGTGCAGTGACAGGTTTCTCATCTTTTCCACATAATAGCCCCTGATGCTTCAGGTCCTTAACCATTTTAGTGGCCTTTCACAGCTCTTCAGTAGCTCCATATTTCTCTTCTACTGGAGAGCCCAAAACTGGACACACCACTCCAGGTGTGAGCTCACCAGTGCTGAGCAGAGGGGAAGGATCACCTCCCTCAGCCTGTGACAACGCTTCATAATGCTGCCCAGGATATCAGTAGCCTTCATTGCTGCAAGGGCATGTTGCTGGCTCATGTGCAATTTGGTGTCCACCAGGACACCCAGGTTCTTTTCTGCCAAGCTGCTTTCCAGTTGGTAGGCTCCCAGCATATGCTGGTCTACAGGGTTCTTCCTTCCCACTTGCAGGTAATTCCTCTTCCAGTACAGGAGAGAGATTCATTGGCAGCTTGTCAGGTTTCCTCAGTTCTTCACACAAGACCTTGAGAGATAATTTGCCATCTACTAAAGCAGAGTAAGTTATGGCAGTAATGCAGACAACAGCGTGGTGTATGCTATAAAGTTTGGAGGAAGGCATTAAAACAAACATGAAAGCCTTTTATTGATCGCCTAAAAAGGGGCTCTAGAGATAAAAAATAGCTACAGAAATGGAAGACAGAAAATACAAGTGCTACAGAGTTGTGTTCTTGGAGACTCCTCGGTTACAGTTCACTGCTTTCTTTTCAGTTTTAATGCTTCACAATAAATCAGATTAAACACTCAATATTTGTACATAACAATTTGAAATGCATGCTTTTATAAGATCAAGTGTATACTAGAGCATGGAGAAGGTCATCCATTATTTTTGTGTAATAAGTTTGGTATAGATTCAGTCGTCAGGCATAACTATTTATGATACAAACTTGAGGGGAATGTGGTGTGGGAATGGCCATGGTGCCACCACCTTATCTGTAACAAAAAGACACTGAAATATCCTAAACCTCACAAAACACCAAGTGTGGACAAGTATCTTCTGGTGAAAGATGAAACAAGCCAATACGTACTCTGTCCTTCACTGTCAACATGGCAACTCACGAGCGTTCTTTCTCTCTGCATCTTCCTCCTGTTATTATCACCCTGTCTGGGCTAAATGACCTGTGACACATGACAAATGTAGGATTGTTCATGGACAAATATCACACTCCAAACTTGATATATTGTGAGAGTAGCCTGCTGTGCTGAAGCTTAACACAAATGCAAAACAATTCCTTCTTCAGTATGGGATAAGTCTCCAGTGGTTAATTCAATTAAGCACAGGGGGAATCTTCATTGTGTTAGGCTTTTTTGATTGAAGGATTGGTTTCTGTGACTTGATATCAGCAACAGTAACTGACTGGTGAAATATGTGATGTCAAAACGGACTCGATACTGTACTCAACATAATATAATCTTCCTGGTTTTCATGTTTGATTCCCTGACGTTTTAGAGGTATTATAAATGTTGATCTTCAGTGTAGAAGGTGGGTGCTTGCCTCTTTAGCTGAGGTTGCAACAGCATCTTTATTTAGAACACAACTTACAAAAGCTTGAATACTACCCTGTTGTGGAATGGCAGCAATTTTCTTTAGGTTAGAGAAAGGGAAGTGAAGGGGAAAAGGTAGGGCCACATTCAGTCTTCAAATATAGAAAAAGCATCTTCAAAGAGGAAGGCAGTAGTTGTCTTTGTACTCATGGTGGATAGCTCAGGGAGCAGCGGGGTTTATGCTGCACCAAGAAAGACTGATCTACACACAAGGCCAGAGCTTGTTTGTGTGGGTTGGTTTGGGGGGGGTTGGGAAGGCAGTGTTATTGTTTAATGATGAGCTTTATGGAGCAAGGAACAGTTTGGGAAGTCTGTCGTAAATGGGCTAAATATAATGGTCCTGTGTTCATTCTGGAGGGGATGAAGTCAGTGCTTCAAGTCCCTTCCAGGTGTATTGTTCTATAAACCTGTGCCACCGTTGGAGCTGGGCACGTAGTAAACTCACTGCCAGGTACGTTTTTCTCCATGTAAGGTAGCATTCTGCTCCTACACAGAACAGATAAGTCCTTCCTTGTGAGGCCATCTTTGATTCTTTTGCAGGGCATCAGTCTGGTGGCAACCTGCCATTTGCTAGGAGCACTTGGATAAACCCAAGGTAGTGCACGTTAGCTGTAGCCCTTTCTGTGTAGGTCAAGTGTTACTTACAGTTAGTGAAAGGTGAGGCATGTTCTTTTGTTAGCGAGCTCTTGTTTTTATGTGCTGCTTTCAAGCTCTGTGTGGTTGGGCAGGTTCGTCCCTTAAACCGATGCTATTCTCTCCTTTCCATGTAAATCCAGCATTTGTTTTATTGCTGGTGTCCTGCATGCCTCTGGGATGGGAGTCTCTGATGCTATGGTGTTCCTCCTTTCTGTCAGAGATGGTTGGAACAACAATGGCCTCAATTTAGTTCTGTTCCCTTATCATTCCATGTAAATATTGTTTAAATCTGGGGGCAGGAGAGTGATTTGTTTGAAGGTAATGATAACAGATGCAAAGATAAGGTAGCTTAAAGACACAGTTGAGGTAGTTTTACTCATCTTGTCCAAGGAGCTTGTGACTGAAAGATGTTGCGTTCTCCAGCTGCTCCTTGAAATCAGGTCTGTTTTGTGACATTCTTATTCATTTATATATTTGCTTGTTTGTTATTTCTGTGTCTGGTAACTCAGTGGCTGTTGCTGGGGTTTGTTTTCATTTTGACCTGCGGTATTCCTTGTTATTATCCCCTCTTAGAGTACTTTGCTTGAAAAGAATGCAAGACATGCATTTCCTGACCATTTTTAGCAGCTTGTCAATGCTAATCCCAGGAATCACGTTGCATCTTGTCTCTGCCAACAGCATCGAATTACAAATTGCTTTTACAACAAATTCTGGAGAGCAAGTGAATATTTTACACAACAACTTGGGTTTTCACTGAGCAGAAGTAGTTTGCTTTGCTATACGTGACTTTCAACACCTGAGCTCAGCTGAGGTTTGTATGGGTTTTCTTTGGGAAGGTAAAGGTCTTCAGCTCTGGAATTCATTTTCTCTGAATCTCACTTTCTTATGACCAAGCCTATACCTGATGGCCAGTGCTGTGCAGCTCATAGCTCTGTTGGTCAGTGGTTTGCATGTATTGTACCTTTTCTGTGTGAGAAAAAGAGTTTATGAGCTAGAGGGGATAAATACCCCTGTATGTTGGCATAGTCTCTATCCTCCACTGATTACCTATGCTTCGGATGTGTCAGGAGGCTGTAAAGGCTGTCTGATCCCTGGCTCAAGGTCCTGTCAGGTGAAGGAAACTCCAGGCATTAGACTCCATGCAGCTATTTTGTGTCACTGGGTATCAGAAGTGCTTGGACCATGCGAGCTGGGAGAGCCAAGCTGCCCTGTGTCCATCACAGCTTGTTCCAGATGGCTCCAACCAGCCTGTCGCGGGGCACAGCTGGGCCCTGCAGTCACAGTGGTGATGTTGAGGAGGTTATTGAACAGTTAACACCCAGGCTTGCTAAGGTGTCTTTTGTAAAGGATGCAAACCAGTTATATGAAACTATGTTTTCTATTCTCTATACATTTTGGGTTACTGAGGAAATAGCAGAATTCCTATTTCAAGATGACATTGATGTGGACAGTAAAATTATTGTGAGTACGATGTCTCTCTCAAGCTCAGTATTGGGCAAATGACACAGAGTTGATTTATTCAGAATTGATAGAGTTAGATAAAAGTAAAGGCTGGTAGAGGTGAGTTCTTGGAGAATGTCAGTCAGATTCATAGCTTTTTGATGAAGGACTTTGTTGATATCCATGAAGATTTAGTAGACACTGATGGAGTTAGGTACAATCTTGTCTTTGCTTAAAGATGTAGCAGTCTTTGGGTTTGTCCATGTGCCTTTAATTTACTGGGAACTTGCCAGATGAGGAAGCAGTTGTCAGTGGGAAGACACTACCCAAAACCAGAGTGGCACTATTGGTGCATTTCAGGCCCATATCAGGCCCATGACATTTTACGTCCCCACTCATCACCTATAAATAAATGCACTATTAAGTTTCATTAAACTTGTGGGTGACATATAGGGCATCAACGTTTTAAATGCTGAGGACAAATGGCACTCTTGCAGATCCAGATCACTGGGAAGCTGGACACACTCAAACAATACAGATTTTGATTCAGCCAAGAGTGAAGTACCACTGATTTACAGAGAGGGAGCAGTGGTGGCATTAGAGAATCTCAACTCTCCAATGCAGGGTTGTGTCAAAAAGGCCTGTTGAGATCTGGGGCTGTCATTAAGGCATTAAGGAAAATTTGGGCAAAATAAACGATTTTATTTCTGGATAGTCTATTGACAAAGACTGTTGAAATAGTTCTGGGGAAACTGTATTTAATGATGCAGTGTTTCTTTTAAACACTTAAACAATCAGTGTGGGAAACAGGCTCCAAAGTAAGGCAGAGACTGGAGGTGCCTTTTGCAATAACAGTTCAGTTTGTGTAGGTATCAAAAAGATGACTTTGAGATGACTTGATTGCTAAATGTAAGTGCCTTGATTGCAAAACATGAGTGCCTTTGAGGACAGAAAATACCAGGTGGTAATGGGCTCTTCAAACTAGCATAAAAAGACACAGCAGATCACAGCTGATGCCAGACAAACTAATCTGTGGTCATGAGACGCAGTTTTAACTCCATGTGTGGTATTGTCAATGCTACAAGGTCCAAAGGGGAATGTTTGGGCTCTGAGTTGGTAGTTTTATGAAATCAAGTCTAAATGGCTCTCTGGAAGACATTATTTAGCAGTAGGGAAGTTACTGGGCTTGTTTCATTGGTAACTGGGTAAAATTTAGTGGCATGTGGTACATGGGTACTTAAAAATGACAGTAATGGTTTTGTATGCCTTTAAGCTCTATGAATAAATGTTGAAGTTAAGCTCAAATCCCTCATTATGTCCAGTACAACTGGCCGCTTGTATTTAACTTCATTCTCATACAAGCCTTACTTCACAACCTCCAATATTTCTATGTATGAATTGAGAAGAGGTGACTCTGCAGTTACGCGTCCCTGAGCCAACATGGGGTTTGTGTTTGTGATCAGTCCAGGCTGACCTGTGGCTGCTTAAGGGCTACTTTGTGCCCATCAGGTTTTGATAATGCCCAGTACTGTGCCTTCAAGTACCACGCAGCCCAAACCTCTGTGTTTGGGGCAACAGCACTTTTATCACTGGCCTTATCCTTGCGCAGAGAAAGGAGCAGAAAATGCTACTCAGCAAGGCTGTGAGGCTGTGAAACTGTGTTAAGCAACACTCACAGCAATGGCTGGATCTGCTATTTTAGCGTAAGTGTCTCAGTGGTTTTGAACTGGTAATCTTCTTGTGCTCTTATGTGTAAAGGTGACCCCTCTGTGTCGGGCCCTTGGCAGTTTGCTGCAGACAGCTAATCAGCTTGATTCATTTGGCAGGGTGGTCATCAGCACCTTCTCCGCAGACGTAAAGCAGGACTGAGTTCTTCTCTGATATAGGTGTATAGGCATATAGACAAGGATATAACAGCATCTACTAGAAATGCAGAGCTTGCTGGAGATGCATTAGGGCTTCATTTTTGTGGCAGCTATATACTTACCAGGGGCACAAAGATTACAACCCCTGTTGGGCTTGCTAGCAGCCATGCAGGCATAAGGAGGGACAGTGTCACCTGAGGAAGCCTGAGCTCCTGCTGGAGAGACAGGCCCGAGTGAATGCATTTCTGCAGTCAGCTCTCTATCTGGCTTTTACCTCGTAGTTAAAATTGCAAACCAGAAGGAAGGATGGTTTGGGATGTTAGGTCGTTACTGCGTTTGGCCGCATGATGGCACGCATCAGTCGAACCAGCATTACGGTATTGTCCGAGGACTACTGTGAACGGAGAGGATTTAGGGCTCCTGTTCAGGGCTGTGGTGGTCAGGGTTTCTCCTCCCTAGCTTCTGGTTTGACCCGAAATTGGCCTTGATCACAGCGAGGGACCGTGGTGCTGAAAGTAGACTATAAAAGAAGAACAAGAAGGGTCTGAAGCAGGAGCAAACAGCACGTGTGGCAAAACCCTGTCAGCTTTTAAAAGGGGCTGGTAGCAAGAAAACCCTTGGTTTTCCTGGTTGTGTTGTTTTGCCTTGCTATGGGTTTCCCTTCAAAGGTTCAGGCAACACCCAAGAATCAGGCAACGTGTTTTATATTTCCAGGTTATAGAAGAGAGATAACATATTTTACTATATAATATGTTGTACTTCCTTTGAGATGTGAGGTGAGGGACTTAAAGTATTAGTGACTGATGCTCTTTGCCTCCCCAGTGCTATGGAGATGGCTGGTGAAAACATCTAAGTGTGCTACAGGATTAAAGTGGTCTAGTGTGGTATCTGTAATTCAAATAGTGTTTAACCAAAATCAGCCTCAGAAGTTACTATGAAGTTTATTACAGCTTCAGAGGCTGCATCCTGCATTTATTTCTAGTTTCTGTAATTACTAATAAAACAGCAAAAGCTTGTTGGTTCCGTAACTGTCACCAGTTTATATATATATATATATATATATATATATAAAAAATATATTTAACATAATTTGCATTAAGGAGGACTCCCAGTTGAATGGAAAACATAGAAGTATATTTCATATTAATTCTAGTGGTAGCAGCTAAAGACCAGTAGCCCCACATAGCAATGCTGCAATGTAGCATTTGAATTAAAGACCAAACATTCGTGGGGGTGTAGAAAGCAAATGCAGGGGCTGTAGAAATCTCCGTGGGCATCTGCATTTTACTGTAATGCAAATACTAAGGATAATGACAGGAGTATAGGAAATCATTGTCAGGGTGTTTGGAGCAGTGATCCCAAGGCAGCACTCCTTTTTTCATGCGGAGTTTCTCTGTGGTAAGTGGTACATGGCTGAAAACAAGATAAGGATGGACACATGAATCTGAAGGAAGATTTTCAAAGGTTAGGCTAGCTGCTGGGGAGAGATTATTTTAGTGTTGTTCTCCACCTCCTGTCATCACGCAATAGCTTTAGAACCCCCCCCTAAATGTGTGCCTCGGCAGGGAGTTCCAGTTCTTCTTCCACTGCCTGCCTTGTGTGGGCTCGGTTTCTGTGTTGCCATCAGAAACAGGCAGAGGTGGTGCACAGCTGTCAGGAGAAGCCTGTCAGGCCACTGTGAAAGATGCTGCACCTTTATCAACAACAAATTGTGGGTTTACTTCTGCTTTTAAGCAAAAAGAAAGCCTGGACAGGGCCTTGAGCAACCTGGTCTAGTGGAAGGTGTCCAAGTCCTCGGCAAGCTCCTCACCCATAAGACAAAGCGCAGTCAGATCCCTGAATGGCCCACAGAAATTCCCAAGCATCAGACAAGCAACTGATATCTTTGTTAGTAAACAAACGCGGCACAGTTGCATTTATGACACTGAGCTACAGCACAGAGTGGTTTGCATTCATCTCTCCCCCTTTCATTGTGCTTTTCTCTCTCCTCCCACCCCCATTGCTGGCAAGGTGATTCGAGAGAGGCCCGGGATGACACCCGTGCCTCTTTCGAGCTGAGTGCCTTTGTTAGGCATTTGAGAGGGTTGCTTTCCTGCCCTCCGGTACCCTAGCATGCAATGTGAAAGGTACAGGAGTTCAGGGACTGCTTGAGTGCTTAGCTGCTGCACTTTGCTAAGCGAAGGCAACTGGCGGGCAAGTACAGCAATTAGAAGGAAGAGAAAATATTTTTCTATGGGGAATGTTCGTTGACCCCACAGCTGTGACTTAGAATGGAAAGCAGATACATAAATAAAGCTGTCTCTGTAGAGAGGGGAGAATTAGTCTGGTTTTTAAAGAGGCGAAAACACTTTTCTAGACAGAATTCATTGTGCCACACAGAGAACACAGCACGATTTGAACGTAGGCTTTTAAGTAAGGTGCTTTGAAATGTACCTCTTCTAAATTTATCCTTTTGCAGTAAACTATCACTAAAATGTTAGTTTTGAAAAGGATACCCTCATTCCTCATGGTATCTCAAGCTGTGTTTGGCATGCCTTTCCTTGTGAAGAACTTCCTAAACAATCTAGCATCCTTTGCATAGTTATTGTTTTGGCCTGGAATAGTCAGCACAGTTTTCCAAGTGAAAAGTGCAATGCAAATCAGGTTGAATCACAGCATCGTTTACATTGGAAAAGACCTTGGAGAGCGTTGAGTTCAACCATTGAGCTAACACAGCCAAGTCCACCACTAACCGATGTCCATAATGGCTGCATCTACATGACTTTTAAATGCCTCGAGGGATGGTGCCTCAACCACCTCTCTGAGCAGCCTGTTCCACTCCTTGCAACCCTTTCAGTGAAGAAATTCTTCCTAATATCCAATGGAAACCTCCCCTGGTGCAACTTGCTGCCCAGAATTCCATCTCCTTTGGCATTCAGAAAACACAGGCTAACTGCTCAGGCTTGCAAAAATCCCATGGGTTTTTCACTCCACACAGATGGTTAAGACCTTGAGTTTGTATCTCATCCAATTAAATTATCTTGGGTTCCTGACTGCAGCGCTAAGGTACTCTACTAACCTGTCTCCAAAAAAAAAAGCTATATTCCTAATTTGCTTCTCTCTGGTACCCTTTTTGAAGAGCAATGTAGAGGATGGGAACCAAGTTTCATTGTGGTACTTGTCATTAGGTAATATATTCTGAGGCTTGCACTGTGTCAGTTGCATGCCATGATGAATATATAAATGAGAGTGAAATTGGAGCCAGCTCTCTGTTCTTGCTTCAGATTCCCTGTAATCTGTAGCTCAGCTTTAGGTCTGGTGGCTGTGCTGGAGCTTAATGCAGTTAATCTTGATGGTAGGCATGCTGCTTCAGATGGAAGTATAATGTCTGGGTAAAGCAGAAGGACTTCCCAAAAGGTTTATTGACTTGGAAATGATAAAGAAGCAAAAGCAAAGTTTAGTTACACCTGTTATTGCAGGGGAGGAAATGGAGTGTTGAGCTCAGGAAAGCACAGAAGCATTACTGTAAGTGTAGAAACAACATCCATACACCACAGAAAGTCTTTGTCTCTAGGAAGTGCCCTGTGAAATTTTTCAGGCTTAGTCTGCTGGATGGCTGCAGAATGAGGGAGCCCACTGCAGAGCTCAGTATTTTGTTTCCCAGGTGAACATGCTTGAATTAGATCTTGTCTCCTGATGTCTTCTCTGGCAATGCAATACTTCTGTTGTTGTGTTGGGCCTGCTGCCTATTGCTGAGTTGCAAGGCAGGAAGGTCTCAGGACCAGCCTGTGAAGAATCCAAAATGCAGGACTTAATGTCTCCAAGTGCCAGCTGCCTGCTAAATCTCACTGACTGCTGTGGCAGGAGGCAGCATGACCCTTTAGGAATGACTCTCATCTTGTGTGCCTAGAACTAGTCCATGGCATCACTACTTAGACACATGCAGTAGGTCCAGGAGAACACATGGTCCTCTGTCCCCAGTGTTTCACTCCAGACATGTACCCTATAGCATCTTGAAAAGGGTCCTGCAGATGAGTCTTGTGGAGCAGCAGACTAACCCACAGATGCAGGCAGTAAGGTACAGTAATACGGATTAAGTTGTTGAGCTTCAGTTTGGCTTCAGTTAGTAAGTGAACTTCCTTCATTTCAAATTGTTCCCAAGGCTCCTTTTCCCCCTTCATACCCTTAAAAAGTGGTCATATTATTCTTAGGTTGTTGCATTTGGGCTCGAATGGAATTTAAACTGCCTGCTGACAATGATGAATGAGTCAACTCCAAATCTCTTGATGTGGATCAGCTCTATAGCATAACAATAATATTGTTGTTTAACATTTAAACTGAAGTAATACCATGAGGAATCTCAGCCATCCGGGGGCCTTATTTGGTTAGAAAGTGAATAAAGCACAGAGCAAAGTAACAGTCTTGTTCTGAAGACAAGACTGTCTAAAACAAGCTGTGCCAGTTGCAGGAGGCAAAAGAGATGAGGAGCAGAATGATAGAAATGACAGTTGCATCTTTATACAGTTCTACAGACTGTCTGTGCTGCTTAATTTCCTTGCATGGTTGATCTGCCGTGTTGTTCCTGGATCTTGCTCAGCCTTATCCACTTCCATCATCTTTACCTGTGCTGTCAAACAAACTCTTACAGCTCAGGTTTTGATGGCAAAGTTTAGAAAACATTGAAAAAGTGAAGCTGCCCAGGAAATTCCCCAGGACACTTTATTATTGCCTTTGGACCATGCCTTTTTAGTTGGTTTTCTGTACCTTGACATCCAGAGTCAGGCTTACTCGAATGAGTTGTTCTGTGCAAGACGTTTGTGAAGCAGTCAGTCAAATTCTTTACTTAGATTGGATTGTACAGAATCTACCACATTCCCTCCCATTTGTCACTTTGTAATGGTTTCAGGATTGTAATTGGACTTGTCTGCATTTTATTTTCCTCAACAGACCCATCCTTGCTACTCTTCATGATCCCTGTGTCCTAAAGGGGAGGGATTTTGAATCACTTAGCATTAGCTGATTGTTTTCTCTGGGAGACCAATGCCACAGATTTTAATCACAGCAAACTCAGACCTCTGATTTCAAGAGGAGTAGGGTATTCTCTTGGCTGCTTGTGAAAGTCCCACCCTGCTTGTACAGTGTTATAGATGAGTATTGTTTTGGTTTTGTTTTCTTTTACAGAACATGCCTCAAGGTCTCAATGAGGCATTTAAAGTGGGTCTTATCACATAGATACAGTTTGCACGTGTATGCCCATGTGCATGGAGATACCAACAAACATGTTGGAAGAACGTTGTGGCTGTAAGACCACACTGCTGAAAACCCTTACATCAAGGTCCTGTATAGAAGCTTAATTTGTATCCCTGTACCCCATGTGTATTTTGACACAACATTCAGTTACATGGTCCCAGGGCATTGCCTGTTGCAGTATCTCTGACTTGGGAATCTTGGGTTCTCTCAAAGTTCTTGGAGTTGAGTAAGCTTTACCTTCACCTCCTCCTTGCTGGGGCAATGCTCGACCTGCCTATCATATTTTCTTCAAGTTGTACATGTCCAGTCCTGTCTTGGAAGATGCAGTGAGAATGTGCAATGTCCAAACACTGAACAGAACCACATCAGAGCCGGGGATCGGAATGCCTGCAGTGAAACCAATCCCTCTATGCAAGTAGGTCTTTTCAGAGAATGCTGCCTACACTAAAACTTGTGCACAGCTTGCACACTCAAACCCCAGAATGCCCTAAATCAAAATACAGCCTCCTATTGACCTGGGAACAGAGATTTCCTTCGCTAGGATGAACAGGACTCTGCCTTCGTATAACTGCTTACCTATGAAATAGTTAGACATCATCTAGACACAGGATATAAGTACACAGCTGTAACTTTTTGGAAAGCATTCTTCTAGCCTGGATGACTGGTACCATGTTGTTTAACATCATTTCTGTCATTTTGTGAGCCTGTATTAAGCTGCAAGAGTTACTTGATTATTGCCAAATAGAAACAGGTCCATGTCTTAAATACCCAGGGAAAGGGAGGCATGTATACTTAAAAACTCAAGTTGTGATAATATGATCATGAATAGTTCCAAATGATAAATAACTTGCTTTTCATATGTTCATGTGAAGAGGATGAAACGACTGAAATGACAGAGTAAGTGGGGTTAGTGCAGGATTACTGCTATTATCCTGACTTGACATTGTTTTAGGATTAACTAACATCACTTTAAATCAGGGTAATGCTTGTCAGAGGCCTCAGACTAGCTGTCATGGACTGGAGTGACCTCTATCTAGCTGCAGGTACATGTACAGGCTTGGCCATTTTAGCATCTATCTGCAGCCAGGCTGTTGCAAACCACACTTAACTGTGCTTTGGCTATTCATCATCTTATAGAACGGGAATGCTTTCAGGATTAGCCCGGGCAGAGCAGTGTGTGTCTGGCAAGTAACTGTGTAATTTCTGCTCAGCCAATTGCATTCCTGGGCAGTTATAACAACAATCATATCTGAATGGAAAGAAGTCTGCTTTGGAGCTGGGTTACATTAAAGGGAAAAGGAAACCAGCATGGATAAAACTGAGCAGAGGAAGACAAAGGAATAGGGGGATAAATAAGCATATATGCCAGTAAGCTTCTAGATCAGGTTGCTGTGATTGCTTGAGCAGGATGTCAAAACGTCCTTTGAAAAATGATGCTCTATCATTGTTGGGAAGAACACAGTGCTGAAGAAAAATGGAATAATGGGAGAAGGGGATAAATACCAAACCCAACATTGTCCTTTATAGGACTTACCATGTCCTGTACATCCAAGGCCACCAATGTCATCTTCTCAGAGATGCCTTTTGGCAGCCATAAGCCTTAGTCAGGAAAACATGCAGTGTTTTCTGATAAAATGTGCAGGAAAGGGGAATTTTGTTCCAGTTTATTGAATGATTGATGGTGATTTATATCCGGTTCAGAAAAGCTGTTATGTTCCTCAATCATTTCCTGGCCAGCGTGCTGATAAAAGTGCATTGTGTAAGGCTATTGCTGAATTTCAAGCAATGTAATAACAAAGAGTTGCTTACTCAGGAACAAGAGGGGTTCCTCCAGAAGATGGATATATGATAGTAATCATAAGGGCAATGGACTGGACCTTGCTTATATTTGCTAAACAGAAGGAAACATCACAAAAGCTTTACTGATTTCAGGAGTGAGTTAAGCATTTAGGAAGTAATTACCTCTTGATTTCAAGTGGGATCTAGGCATGGAGGGTATTTAAATGTGGTGCCAGGCCTAAATAGCAAGGGGAAAGTCAGAATAAGAGTTTTGGCACTGGGGAGATTTCACTTTCCTCAATGGAAATCTGTATTTAATGGAAATTAGGCTTCACAGTGCCTAAACTGCACCTGAGAATGCAAATATAACCCCAAAGTCACTTAAGCAAACTAGAAAACATGGAGTCTTGCTTTGCAAAGAGGGTGAAAAGTGGCAGGACTACTGGACTCAGAATACTATGATCAGTGACACGAATGGATAGCTGATTGTTAATGGCATCTCAGAGGTTGACACTAATGCTAATACTCTTTAACCTCTCTATTTACAGCCTGGATGATGAGTGAAGTCTCAGCAAATGTGTAATAACTAAGTTGGAGGCACCATTTGATGTGCTGGAGGGCAGCACTGCCTTTCAGAGAGACCTCAACAAGCTACATAACAGGGTTGACTGGTACTGCCAGGAGTTCAACTGCTGCAGTGAGCCCAGGCAAAAGCATGGCCTGGGGAAAACAGAGCAGGGAAAACAAAGGAAAGAAAAAGGCCTGGGTTTGGTCTTAATGGATACCAAGTTGCCATGTTAGCATTACTCCCTTGCAGCAAAAACCACCACCACGTCCTGGGTTGAAGCAGGATCGCTGAGGGCAACGATCTTCCTCTGTCTTTGGCAGTAGTGAGACTGCATGTGGAGCACTATATCCAGTCTGGGGTTCCCCAGTAGAAGAGGGAGGATGAGGTACCAGACCAAGCCCAGCAGTGGGCTGCCATGCTGGTCAGGGCTGGAGCACAAGGTGTGCAAGGAGATGCTGCAAGGGCTGGGCTTGATCAGGCTGGAGAAGGGAAGGCTGAAGGCAAGGAGCTTTAAATTGCTGCCTGCAGCTGCCTTGAGGAGCCAGAGACTGCTCAGAGGGGGACCGTGACAGGATGAGAGACAAGGGACAGAAGTTGGAAATGCAGATTTCATAGTAAGGATTTCTTCCCCCCTGTGAAGAAGGACAAACACTGAAACAAGTTGCCTGGAGAAGTTGTTTTCTTCATGTCATGATTACCATATGCTCTGACGTTTGCTCTAATGTACCTTTTGTCCTCACAGGATACTTCAGCTTTATCTTTCTGAAATTTCTACAGAGAACAGAGTGTTTTGTTGTCACCAGCAGCACTATGAGAATGATAGGGCTCTGAAAAGAAAATGCAGTACAATGGACAGGCAGGGAATGAGGCTGAACAGCTCAATGTAAGTTATTTCAAATACATTGCCTGAAATGCTTTGTTACTCTGGCAGGACAAGCCCCTCCCTGGGCAGCAGAGTTCATGTAGAAAATATGTTTCAAATGCTTCCATTGCACAGAATTCCCCCTGTTCTCCCTGCCATGTTGGTTGTTCTTCCTGTTCAGAGTTAGCTATCTGGGAATAAAACCCTGACTTTGCCAAAGCTGGATTTGGTAGCAGTGTAGTAAGAATGATTGTGTCTTTTTCCTGTCAGTGTCTTCATGGCAAAAGGCCTTTGAGGCTAAAGACTGATGAAAATAGGTACCTGTATATACGTTATATCTGTGCTTAGATACATGCATGCCCACATGTGCATATACATGTATATACGTATGTATGTATATATATACACACATATGCACGTATATATATACACATATACATGTATATACATATGTATGTGTATATATATACACACATATACATGTATATACATATGTATGTATATATATACACACATACATGTATATATATACATACATGTTACAAACATGTATGTATATGTATATATAAATACACACATGCTCAAAAGGACAGCTCTAAAAGATGAGAATCATGCTTTGATGAACTCTCTGGTTAGGATATAGTCCTGAATAGGTGGAATTACAAGGGTTTAACCTAGATACTCAGGTAATAGCATTTATTTGTTTGTGATGGATGTGTGTTTAAGGGCACTGCTATGCATATG
>JBAFWW010044303.1:0-21483 GCA_036873685.1 Agapornis canus
TCAAGGCCAGGTTGGATGGGGCTTGGAGCAACCTGCTCTAGTGGAAGGTGTCCCTCCCCATTGCAGGGGGGGTGGAGCTGGATGAGCTTTAAGGTGCCTTCCAACCCAAGCCAGTCTGTAGTTCTATGATCATGGGCTGCATATAGCCACTACTTGAGTTTGGGCTGTCCCTTACTTCCAGCACCCTATCTTCCCCTACTTTGGCACATGCTCAGCCAAGCCCACTCCAAACCACCTCCACCAGCTGTAGCCCTAGGTCAGGAGATAGAACCACACTGCCAACAAGCTCTCCACTGAGCTAGCTGCAGAACAAAACCCCAACATACTATCTGCTAGTCTTAAGCCATCCTGCTTCCTCTGTGGCAATACCACATCAGCTCAGGGGCACTGGGAACAGGGCACAAGTACATCATTTAAATTGATTTCCTCATGTACTACACGTTGTTATGTCTCTACCACCCTTGTCCCAGCCGAAGGTATTTAATCACACACAATGCTCAGTGATATTAACTTCTGATTTAGCTGCAGCAGTGGCAGATGTCACTTCTCCACTGCTACAAGTGGATACTTCTGCATGCATGTGACTGATGGATTTGAAGTCAAAGTCACCCAGGACATAAAGAGGCTCTAAATCATCATATAAAAGTTCAATGCATCTCATTCAGATTACAGCTAAAAGCCATTAATCTACAATGTTACCATGGAAACTGGATTAGGTCACAAGACTTTTTTTAGCTCTGCTGCTGGCTCCTGTGTCATCTCCTGGACCAGGCAAGGGCTGTTTGCTGCTGCAGCATCTCAATGTACCCCTCTGCTTTTGGGGAGGGTCACAAGGCAGGAATCAGGGAGACCCTTAGATGGAGCTAGGGGGCTTCACCTTTGCTTTCCAAGGCAGGCAGTCACAGCAGCTTTCCTGGATGTTCTGGAGAAAGCCAAGAACACCTATAATACTGCACTAGAAATCTACAGATTTTGGCCCAAACAAGTACTGCCCTGCCAGCACCACCATGGAGGTGTTCATGTGGCACATTCGTGGTTTGCCTGATAAACCATCAGGGTGAACACACAAAAAGCAGGGGCTGAGGCAACAGGTACCATTGAACTACCATGTGCAAAGACAGAGAACAGCTGAGCTCCCAAAATGCATGAGCAGGCACCAGCCCAACCCATAAGTGCCTGTGCACCTGCAACAGCCAACTTAGTCCTGAGACAAGGAATCCTTGGGTGCCAGACAGAGCTGCCACCCAACAGCCACTCATCCTTGTCTTTAGTGGGGGGAACACCGAGGGGGAATCTGAGCAGTGATGCTCAGAAGTGGGATCCACTGCTATGTCCAAGTATTTTTGCATAAGCAGCATGTATTTTTATACAGAAACACATCTAAACCATTTAGCACCAGACCCTCTCAAGTTGGGGACTTACAAAACCAAGAACCCCAGGCCACAGCACAAGGTAACTCTATAAACACCAACAATCTGAAGAGGCTGAATACAGGAGGGCTGTGAACACGTGTGTGTACTGCAGGCTGGTAACCCCCTGACATCGACCCTGAGGAGCTTATGTGACCTCCCTCCCCATGCCAGGGCCTCACTATGGAGGGCAAGGGGGTCCTTTTATGCAGTGGGGGCTTAGGGTCAGCTACCGCCAATGGGAGGACAAAGCAGACCTGGGATGGGTGCAGAGGGACAGTGCATCCCAATGTCAGGCACAGCATTGTTTCCCTGGCCCTAGCAGTGCTACAGCTGGATGCAGGTCACACACATCCAGGCAGAGCGCAGATCCCAGGAATGCATTATTATCCAGGCAGGCACGTGCTTGGCCGGGCTGAGGAGCAGATGGCCGTGGCTTTCAATGCTCACCACCCTTCAGCTTGGAGCCCAGGCGAGCATCTGCAGCCTGTGCTGTTTGCTCACGGTGGCCTCTCCCCATAATAAGGCAGCAACCTCTCTCCCCCTGCCATCTGCTTCAGCAAGACAGGCCTTTGTTCTCTGCCAGAATATATTGCTAATTAAAACGACGATCAGGAGCACACGCTGAGCCTGTTCTGCTTCACACGCGGCAAGGTGAGCCCGCACACCAATGATGATGGACCCTGTTTTTCCCCTCCCTGCATGCTTGCACAGAGGTCAGTGCGCTGGTCTGAGCAGCCAGAGCACAGACCCCTTTTGCCAGCAAATCTCCACACTGCACTTGGCCACTTGCCTTCAGCTGCAAAGCACCAGTCACATCAATAATGCACTTGCATGGGGCAAGCACTATCCTGAGCTGTTCTCTGCAGATCCTGGCCTCACATTTGTACATGCAGGACCTGAAGACAAAAAGCTTCAAGCTTGACCCTTCCAGAGGGTTTTGGTCTGAAAGGCCATGCCATGCTGGAAATCACTCTATGCAGAAGCAAGCACACAGATGTTTGGGGAGTGAGTGGCTTTGGCAAGCAGTGAAGGGCCAGAGCTGGGACATGAAAGCAGTTCCTACAGCCTGCAAGTAGGACTGACCTTTCCTAGGGCAGAGGCATCAGCTGGGGAAGCAGAGCTGACAGAAGCCCTGCACTGAAGTTTGGAAGTGAGCATGGCCTTAAGACTGGCCATGTCTGGCCATGTCTGGCTGCGTACACAGTGGTGTGCTGCTGCAAGCCCACAAGCCAAAAGGGTGCTGCTGCTCCACCACCAGCTTGGGGGTGGTACCCCATGGCCACCAAACCTGCTCCCCATCCCAACCCTGCACTACCACCACTGACCAGATCATCACCAGGCCTAACACAAGGCAGAAAGGAAATGAAAGCAAGGTCACAGCTTCCCAAGCCCACCAAGATCTATGGTTTGTATCAAGAGATTGCAACAAACAAGCTCAAGTGGCAGGCAGGGCTGGAGATGCACAGGTTTAACCACCACAAGCTTTCACACTGCATTTCTAGGGGCTCTCATTGCTGCAGCTCCATTAGCACCACATTCATTAACAGTGTCAAAGCCACTTGTTTCTCACTACCCATGTTCCTAGTAGTATCCATGGGGACAAACTCATGTGAATCAAAGGGAAGCTTGACATCCCTACACTACCCTCTGCCCATGGCCAGGTCAATGCTGAGTTCACACCCAGGTGCTCATGGCTTTGTCCAGTCCCTAGAAAGCCACCAGGGATGGAGGTCACAGAGCACCTCCAGGCAGCCAATCCCCCCCCACAGACCAGCCCTCCAGCCTCTCCTCTCCTGTTTACAGAGATGAGTAGGGGAAGGAAGCCTCTCAGACAGAGTCTGAGCCCTTTTAATTGGCACTGGGTGAAAGAAAGCACCAATTAAGCCACACTGCCCCAGTTCTCAGGACAGCAAAACACCCTGGGCTAGAGGCAGCCTTGCAGAGTGCAGGCAACAACATGTTTATGGTGTAACAGGAGAAAACTGGGCAAAAGCTGCTAGTTGTGAGTACCAAGAAGTCAACCCATCAGGAGGCTCTAACACTGCCCAGCATTTCAGCCCCAGGACCCCATATACCTGCAAGCAACTGGTTTCTGTGCATACCAAGAGAATCAACTTTCAGAGATAAGACAGTAATGCTGATAAAGGTGTCAAGTGGGGATTTAAACAAAATTAGCCATCCCATCCACCCCAGGAGGCATAGCCAAGCGTTCCCACCAGGAAGCACAGTGTGGTTATGCACTGGTTGTGTTAATTGAATGACCTTGTTAATACACTAGCCTTTTACACCTCCTTGACAGTTAAAACAGAGGAGTAAAATTAGAGAGACTTTTTCCATCAAGAACATAGCTTCCTGGGGGTTGTGGGGAGATTAACACTGATTTCAAGGTCAGGGCAACCCATGGGGCCAGCATCAGGAGACAGATGAGCATCCATGTGGTGGTGAGCACACATCACTGAGCACAAGGTAAGGAAGCTGGTTCTGGTGGAAAAGCCTTTATTCTAAAAAATAAAAGTAAAAATTAAAAAATAAAATATATAGAAAAAATATAAATATATAGAAAATATAAAATATATAGAAAAAAAGTTTTTAAGCTCAGCTGCATAGGAATAACACTGGAAACCTGGAAATTTCTCCCTTACTTCCCCATGCAATGTTGGGTGCAATGGCTGAGCCCCCAGATCTTTAGGAAAGCACAAGTGAAGCCAGGAGACAGATGAGCGAGGAAAGCAGCACCGTTTCCTCCTTCCCAGTGGAAAACTCCCACTGTGAGCTCCTGCACATGCAGCACTAAATCAACAATACTTGGCAAACTGGGACAGGCTGGAATGAGCCCAGTGTCAGAGAAGTGCTGCTGTGGCTGTATGCTAATGCACACCATCAAGCCCAACCACTCTTCCCTTTTTGCTCTTCTGTTCTGAAGAAGCGAGAAACGATTCTGGGCTTGAAAGCACTGGCACAAAGAGACACAAATTTTGATCACAAAACCAGAGAAAATCTGGACTTTGGAGCAAGCATGGGGGCTGGTGAGAGCCATGCAGCTTTGGTGCAAAAGACTTTTGCTGGGAAAAATCAAAAGTAGAAGACTGAAAGAAGCAGCTGGTGGCTCTGCATTTAGGACACCATCCCAAGGCTGCTGCCTGCTGCGGAGCGCTCTCACTCACCACCCCTTTTCCCAATCCTCTCTACCCGAGAGCACCAGAGCCACGGCCAGGTTTTTGCAGATGAGATAATAGATGAGGACATGCTCCTTCTCCTCACTTAGATCCCAGCCCACTCTTCCTTAGCCACGGAAGCGGTGTTGCATCCCTCACTTGATTGCTGGTCCACACTGCAGCCAGGAGTGGAGGAAGATCAGTGGCACCAATGCACATCACCAGGCACCCACATCCTCCCCCAGCTCCCCACAGCAGCCTGCCTGCAGGGGGGTATCTGGGGCTGCAGCAAGGGAGGTGCTGCTGGGCATGGCTGATCCCCGGGGACAGGCAAAGAGGGAGACCATCACCTTTGCTAGGAAGACCCCAAGGACACCCAAACCACCTCAGGATGGCGGGGGGGCAGCAATGCCTGGGGAAGGCAAGCTCCCACAGCACCCAGGACCCTTTCTGCTCACCTCCTCACAGCCGCTGGAGGCGATGTGTGCGGGACGCTCCTCCTCACTCAGCGGCTCGATGACAGTCACCTCAGCAAAGTCTTCCACGGACTCCGGGAACTCCGGCAGGGACCTCCGGCCATAGCGCTTGCCGCCTTTGATGTACTTGGGCTGCGCTTCCGGGGAGGAATCTGTGACATTCAGGATAGAGCGTTACCAGTAACATGATTTTTGCTCCCAGGTCTCACCACACAGCACTTGCTTGGTTGCACTCTGAGCCCCAAATTGCCACTGCCATTACCCCTGGGCAGGCAACAGTGGCTGCTCCTTTCCAGGACCACTGCTTTCATGTACCATCTAGCCTGATGGGTTGGAATGAGTCCTGCTCAATGAAAAGGCTGTCACCAAGTGAAATCAGGGCTCCATCTTCCTCATCCTTCCCCAATTCCCAGATCATGTTTGCTCTGTTAACAGGATGGGGCAAAAGAAACCCAAAAACCCAACCCTGCAAACAGCTTTAGATGTAAAGTCCATTAGGTCTCTCCTCCTTGCACTGATCTTCATTACCAGCAGTGGGCAGGTTTAATTAGGGACAGCATTGCACTTAGGCAGCTCAAGTCTCCAGATTATGCAGACACCTGGGCGACTGCCACTGCTTTTGGTGGACTTAAATCACAGCTCTATTAAATGCATGGCAAGTGGAAGAAAAATTGGGCAAGTTTGGAGGCAAACATCTCCTGGGGGCCAACACAAGCGGCTAATTCAGGCGACAGCGGGGCAGGTCCCAGCTTGTGCTGTGCAACTAATGCCAACTGCAAGATCTAAATAACCCTTTGGAGTCATCATCTAATTACAGGGGGCTCCGCTCACAGTCCCTGGCTCCAGCTCCCCAAAGCAAGCCTTTTGCCTTTGGGGACTGAATTATCCAGGAGCACTCACTGACAAGGATCAGACCAAAAAATAAATAAGCATGTTTTGGGCTATTTTCAGTGAGACTCATTCAATGTCTGGAGCAGGGGGCAAATTAAACTGAGGACCAAATTAACCAGGGATTCAATTAGGGAAAGGCTCTCTGCCACGCTTTGCTTCAGTGTTTGCTACCCCTGCCATCGGAACCCCCCCAGGACTTGATCATCTTTATTTTCCACCACTTGCAGCGTGCTGAGGCAGTGGCAAGAGCAGCAGCCTTTTGAAATTGTATTTGCAGAGCACTCTGGTACAAAACAAATGCACAGTGCAATACTAACAAGGCACAGGGAAGCTGTTCAATCACTGACGAACGGCACCCAGAAAGCAGAGAGTCTCTGAACCCCCCCTGCCCAAATGCCTCCTTGGATAATATTCCTTTAGATATGGAAGAAAGCTTCAAGCTTGTTAGAGGAAAAATATTCTGCAACTTAGCTATGCAATGAATTATAAAATACACAGGCCTAGGAGTCCTTTGATTCCTCCAGCCTTGCACTCCATCCATCCATATTGCAGCTCTAGGGAACAAACCCAGCGGCCCGTGTTTGAACAAGGCCATTTTAACAAGATTTGCTGCAGCTGGGACTCACACATGAAAGTTGTGTGATGAAGTGTGCCGATAGAAAAATCGCAATGAGACAGGCTGATTAAGTAAGAGCCCGAGAACAAAAGCAAACCTTATCACTCCTATTAAAGCTTGCCTGGTGGTGAACAATCTCCATCGAGCAGCTCTCTCTGAAATGCTAATGTTTGTGGCTACTCATTCACCCTTTTATTTTCTCCCTGCTGCCATCTCCCTGCCCTTGCAGAAGAGGGCTGGGGGGGGCTTTGGATTTTTGAGAAATAGCTTTTCTTCCCCTAGGACAAACACACCTCCTCACCCATCTGTCTTTGAAAAGATGGGGGGGGGGGAAGAAGCTGTAACTGAGCAATAATGAAGCTATGGCTAAATTTCCTTTTGGGTTCCCTAATGCTCAGAAGGGTTCCATTTCCAATGCTTCCCACCCTGACTTAGCCCCTGTGATTTAGCCACTGCTGCAGCTGAAAATCCAGCTTTACATGGAAATACAGGTGCCTTCACACCATGCCACCCTACAAGTAGTTTACCAGCAAGCAGAAATGGGAACATCTCCCCCCTTTTCCATTTTAAGCATTTGGAGGCTGGCAACTGAAATCTGTCCCTCTTCTTTGGTCTCAGCACCTGGGTGTGCTTGTTTTTCCTGTGCAATCAAAAAGTTGTGAAGCTTGAGAACATCCGCAGGAGGGAAAGGTGACCTTTCAACAGCTTGAAAAGAGCAGAAACTTCACTCCTGCCTTGCAAAGCCAACTTCAAAACAGGCAGTGCCTCAGCTCAGCTACAGAAGGAACCCCAGCACAGGCACCCTGAAACCCATTTCCAGGGTCAGAGTGCTTCTGTTAATACTGATTTACAGCTCTTTCCCTGCTAGCCCCCATGCACCTTCGTGCTGCTGGCTGCTGGATATCCAGTGCAGACCAAAGCAATAGCATTACATGGCATTGGATTGGCATAACAGATAGCAGCCTGCAGCCCCATCCCTAGGAGCACAGACCCACCTCTTCTGCAGAAAACCCCATGCACCATCACCTCTGGACCAGCTGTGCATGGATACCTCTCATGCATGCAGCATCCTGTAAGAACCTCCATCTTCCTACTTTCCTAACCCAAGCCCCCAGTAAAGCAGCTGATGCCCTTGCTACTCTTGCCATTCCCAGTATTAGGGAAAGCTGAGCACACATGCCAGCAAAAACCAGCAACCAATGCTCCCTGAGTGCAGAGTTCACCGATGAGCTGAACCGAGTTTCTCACTTCCAGCCAAAAGAGGAAGGAAAGAGCTGCTCAATCCACACGTTCTTTCACAGGCACACAAACAGAAGGGAAATGTCAAAAAAAAAAATATCAAAGCTTTCAGTGAGGCAAATGCCCATGAGAGAGCCCTGTGTGCTATTTATCCCAAACACTGTAAACTATAACTCTGTATTGAACACCAAGGGGAGGCTGCTCTTCCTCAAGCCTGACCTCTGGTACCCGCATCTGCCACTGGCAGCAAGGAGAGATGCTGCTCCTCCAAGACCCTCTCTATTGTGTGGCTGACAAGCCACCAAGAAAAGGGGAAACAAGAGAAAAAAGAAAATAGGAGGAATGCTCCCTCCTTCCTACAGCCCTCGGCAATGCACGGGCTTAGCAAAACACACTCCAGAGCTAATGAGACACTGGGGTCCGATCTGCCCCCCTGAACTGCCCCCGGGCTGGGGTAAGAGCAGAAGCTGCCAAGAGAGCAAGCCTCTGACCTCCCTGTCCCACTGCCCGGGGGGGTTTGTGGCCCCCAAACGTCTCCTGCAAAACAAACCAAAACCAAACCCAGAGCATTTCATGAGAACTCCCCTGATTTGAGCGCTGCAGACAAAAGCCATCAATTCCCTGGCTTGCTCCCCCCCCCCCACCACCACCTCGACAGTGAAATGCCTCCATGCTTGGAGATTTACACTCGATTTTCTGCCTTCCTCTGATAGATAGGCATTTTCAAAATCCTACTCTGCCCTCAGATGCTTTTGGGGGGGGCTCTCCTTGATGCCAAACAGCATTTTCCTGGGCCCAGCATCAAAGCCACCAAGTGCAGACAAAAGGAGGTTTAGGGAGGAAGACCCTCATCCTGCAAGCCTGTTTAAAGATGAATTTCTTTACTGCTTCAGATCTGGAAGGGAGGGGTGCTCCTCACAGCAGCAGCCAGCCTTCCAGTAGGCAAAACGCATCACAGCTGGGATCTGCTAAATCCTAATCCTCCAAGACAGCAGGTACTGCCTGAGCTCCTCCTACATACACCCTGTTTCACACTCTGGGCTCAGCAACTGAGGTGGACAGGAGCAATGGCTGGGCACCACAGCCCTACAGCGATGCCTTTTGGCCCAGAGGCATTACCTGTGCCTAGTTTACCCTTTCTGGACAGTGACACTGGTTTTACACCTGTCCCCACCCTGGTCTGCTTGTGGAGTAGCAGCCAGACCTCTGCAGCCACATGAGCAACCTTTTGCCCGTGGATGGGATTCCTGGAAGAGCATCATCCCCACCAGATACTCTTCCAGAGGGCAGTTCTGTTGTCTCCATGTGCTGGGAAGACAACAACCCAACAGCCCCTCATGGCCACAGCAAGGATGGCGTCAAGCTGCTCTTTAATTTGCCCTGGGTGTTCCTGTAATCCCCTGCTCCACCCTGGTAATCCCTTCCTATCCAGGCTTCCACAACACACAGAGCTCACTTTATATTTGCCTGATTGCCCTCCCCATCACTCACAAAACTGATTTTTTCTTTCTTTCCAAACCCTTAAATCTATTTTATTGTCCCCAGGCCCCCCTCACTGCTAAAGTGGCCCACAGACAAAGAGCATTGGCAGCAGCAGCCCCCAGCCCAGGGCTCCCTGCAGGAGCAGGCTCACCCCCAGCCCTGCAGCAGCATCTCTCCAGAACATTAAACCCCAGCAGTCCAGGCTACCTCTGCACAAGGTGCTGCTGGGGGTGATGGGTCTCCCTGGCACTCACTAAAACAAACACTAAACCAACCACTAGTTGAAGAACATTCAGGTCTTTTTCTGCTTTCCCCAGTGTTTCCCCCATCCCCCTGCTCAGCCATTCCACTTCCCAGCATAGCTGGGGTTTGCCTGATCTGCTGATGCCCAGGTTTGCAGCTGGGTTTGTCCCCACACCAATGTCCTCGAAGGGATGGAACTGATGACAGCAGCGCTGGGAACAGTGCCTGCCTTGGTTTCCAGGGCTCCTTCCCAAGCAAAGTGCCTGCAGCACATCAGGACCGTCCTCCTGGCAGCCTTCCCTTCAGAAAGGGAGTTTAGCTTCTCTGTCAAGAATAAAACCACCCCAAAACAAATACATCAGCTGCTCTCTGCAAGCCTGAGTGCTTCTCCCCACCCCACCAAAACAAGGAAAGCCCCATCAGTCACTTTTGCAGGAACTGCTTTTGCATCCCACGGCAGTTTTGGTTCTGTGTCCCCAGCCTGTGGGTCCCACTGTGACTCCAGGGGCTGCCCCATCATACAGAAGTTCCTTGTGCCAAGCCATCCTCCCTGAGCAAGCTGCACTGCACCCACAGGGACAAGGATGCTTTCCCTGATGGGTCACACTGCCCATGTCCACTGGCTGTTTGGGGGCTGCTGGTTTGGAGATAAAGACACAAGCCCTCCAACTGTCCCCGGGACGCCTTTCGATCACCCAAGTCCCTGGGTAAAACCACATCAAGGTACAGAGCCACTTCCCTGCAGAGCAAACTGCAGATGCAGCAAACAGCTTTGAGATCTGTGCGCCTCCCCCTTCCCCCCAATTAAATTTTCATTTAAATGATATGATTTGAGGCTGTTAACTCAATTTTTGCCAAGCCCGGGGCGGCTGGAACACCAGCATTTCCACAGCCTCTGACAGTTTGACACCAACAGCACAAAGCAGCTTGTTCTCCAAATCTCAAGTTTGATCTAAATTAAAAGCAGCAAAGACTTTGGCGTTAACCGACCTGTCAAAACACATTAAGAATGAATGCCTCCCAGGCCTGCCTGGTGCAGGCTCCCTACCTGCAGTGCATGCCCTTTGATTACCTGCCATGCAAGACCCAGCTGACAAACGTATCCCCAAGGAGGGCTCTCCAGCTCCAATGCAGCCTCTTGCCAGTTGCATTTGTAATTTGCCCTGCAATAACCCCAAATTTAGCCCTTTCTAGAAGATTTATTTATATTTAAATCAAGCTGGAGCTTCTCAGCCACATGATTCCCCAATAAATGCAGAGTGCTGGATTAGTTCTGGTTCACCGGGGTGCTGGGGCTGCCTCCTGCTCTGTGCCAGCTCCTCTCGGAGGGGCTGGAAGGGATCATGGCAGACCTGACCTCTTGCCAGGCACTGGTAAAGCTCCCCCCTTGCTCCTGAGCATCTACTGACCTGTGCTGGGAAATTGCATTAAGGGATACCGGGTGCAAGTGCTGTCATCGCCCACCTCCCTCTAAGCATTAAGAGCTTTGGAAATGAGGGGTGGAAAATAAAAGTAATCCATCAATTGCATCCCTTGGGCCTTGCGGTTTTTGCAGCCTATTTAATGGGAAGAGCTGTAATTTTGCTGGGAGACTGAGCTCTCGAGTGGAGGATGCTCCAGCTGAGATTGATGCTCCAGGAGAGAAAACCTGGAGATTTTGCTCTCCATCCTTGCTTGTCTCCATCTCTTCCTGTCTTCTCCACTGGGGATTTCACAGCCCTGCTGCTCCAAAGGCAGGATTAGGGATTTACATACAGGTGTGACAGCAGGCAGACTGCAGTTCCCCAGCTCCAGCTGGAGCCACAGGGGTTCAGCCCTCACCCCACAGCTCCCCAGTGCTCCCAGCACCATCAGCCCACACGCACAAACAGGGGGGCACACCAAACCTGTGACCCCATTTCTTGGTCTAAAAAACTATATTTTCAAGGCACATTGAAGCAAAGAAAGACAAAAACCAGGACAGCGAGGAACAGCAGCAGCCACTGTTTCTCCAACCAGCCCCAACTTGGTTTATCAGAGGGCTTGTCTTGTTCAGAACCCTGGGAGAAACAGTCACTTCAGAGTTAACATCCTACAGGTCTGAGCTCACCCTGCTCATCCCAGACAAAAGGGAATAGTACGGACTTTAAAGCCAAACAATGCAAATCAGTACTAGATAGGGGGGGCATTTCTGCATTGAGCAGCCCACCTCTAGGAGGAAGTCCGGTAGAGAGCTTCCCCTTCCAACCTTCACAACAAAGAGCAGCACCCAAAGCCAGCACAGGTTTCAAGCAAGGCACTGCTGTCCCCCAAGACAGATCCCACCAACAGCCCCTCAGAGGCACAGCAGGAGCACAGCAGCTACTGCTGCCTCAGTCCTTCTGCTGAGCTGGGGCTTCTGTGCCACATCACATCACCTCACCTCAGAGCTGAGGCACTCGAGTGAAGGGCAAGGGGATGCATCAGCCCTGGCTGGGAAAAAAGCACCCACAGCAATAAAGTGGCCATTTGGTTGCCTGCCCCTAACTATCTGCTGCAGCTGGAGAGCACCCAAAGCATCCCTGGCCACTGGCAGCATTATGGGATAGAGAGACCTCAGCACATTTAGCAGCCTTGAGATGCTTTGAGCATCTGCAGTGCCATTAGGGGTCTGCACACAGACATCACGTGCCTCTCCAGGCATTCAGATCATGCTAATGGGATATAAATATCTAATAGCTCAGAAAATGCTTTTGTAGAAGGCTCCACAACAGACCTTAACTCTCCATTCTCCCCAGGTCTGGGCATCCAAGCAGAAGAGCCTACTTTAACACCTAAAAAGCACTTTCTCTTCTAAGCTCCTCTGTAACAGCCACCAAAAGCAAACATGGCTTTGCCAAAGAAAAATGGACTGGTTTGGATAATTCAGTATTTACCTGGTTCTTGGAAGTGCTCTTCATTTGACAGGGTTCTGGATAAGATGAGGATAAGTGCTTCTTTAAATTGATCAAAGTGGACCTGTGGGGAGAAAAGGAAGAAAGGAAGAAATCAACTGGTGCAGAAAATTAAATACCATGCTAATAACCCGCCAGGAAGACAGGCAGCAATGCAAAGCACTCAGCCCATCACCCTGGGACAAGAGCATGCCTGAATCTGCCAACAACCTCAGCAAGGGACAAGACTGAACCTCAGACTTGGGGCCTGAGGAAATGACACACGAAGACACAACCAGCATTTCTGAGCATGTGGAAAAAATGACTGCTCTCATAGAATGACCCAAACCACTGCCTTAATGCATTGGTTGGGTTTTTCTTACAAACAAGACAATGAAATAATACATCCACGGGACCAGGGAGCATCACCATTGCCCGGGATGACCTGGCCAGGGCCAGTGGCTCCTGCAGTGAGATACCAGTCTTGACCAGGGATGAGCTATTCAGCTGTGGAAATGCTCCACTCCCCTTTTGTGAAGTGGAGGGCAGTGTCCTTTCCAGGGCAGCCCCAGCCTGGCGCTCCAGCCTGCTGCGGCTCCAAAAGGGCTGGAATGGAAATACCATGTGTGGAGCAGGGCTATGGGAAACATGAGCAGGGATGATCCTACCAATGGGGCTTCCCCCCTCCCCTTTTCCATCTGTGTCTTCCTAGAAAGCCCACTGCGAGCAGTTGCAAAGGGCCTACAGCATCCTCCACAGCTGCGCTGGGGAATGTCAGCAATTCCAGCCGTGGGGGACAGGAACCCAGGGACAGCTGGGGAAGCTATTTGACATGGGTCAGTGGCGAGACAAAGCTGGCTGCCATGATTCCTTTTGGATAAATAAATCTTGGAGAGAATTTTTACACTGAACAAGAGACTTCATTTTAAAGAACCCACCAAGGTTGCCTTTGCTGGCAAAGCTGCTGCTGTGAATCCAGCATCAGAAGCAGTCAAGAGAGAATTCTAATGCTGTGGGGGAACAGCATTAGAAGCAAAGTAAAGTCAGGTCTGAAGTTTGCCAGCTTGTTCTTGCCAGCCCCCAAAAAGAACATCATGCTCACGGGCAGACAGGGGATGACAGTGGACCTGGGGGCTCAGACATGGGCCCCCATGCAGGGGAGCACCTCACACTGCAGCGCATGTGGTGCAACTCATCTCTGTGGTTCAAAACGCATGCTCCCCAAGTAATTAAACAGTTACAAATATGTTCAGCAAAGAAACTTGTCGAGGATGCCTTCATCTGAATACTAATTGCTGCCATTCACTCCCAAACACTGGTGTACTTCAAAAGGACATTTTACAGAGATGGGAGAATTTGTCCGATTAAAAAAACTTGACATTTAGACTAAATGAGCATGAATAAAAGATGAGGGTGTTCGAATAACAGGTCCCCTCCGCTGGGATCTCCTCAGGAACAGGGACAACAATCACAGGGATAGACACAGCTGGTCCTCAGATGAGTGCTGGGGCTTGGTTTGAATGAGACCTCATGGCAGTAAGAAAATAAAGTACGAATCACTTTGCATCACTCGTGCGAACACACTGTGTGAGTACAACCACCTATGCAGCTGCAGAGAGCACCACTGACATGTAACCTGCTCTGCTTAACAAGCCCCATAACTCGTGTTTGCCAAGAAGAACTGAAGAAGGGGAGGAAGGCAGAAGGGGGTTGAGCCCTCACTGCCACAGCTGCACACAGGACAGATGGCTTCAGCACTGAGACCATGGAGCAATTTTACCATGACCACAATGTCCAAAGGAGCCCATGGAAGATTAGGCTGCAGGGCAGGAGGTGGCCAACCCAGTCCCCCTGCCCATGCCAGTGCCTTGGTCAGCTATGCAGCAGCATTTAAAATGCAAATCAGCAGCAGAGAGACCCAACAGCAGGCACCTGAACAGGCTCAGAGGTTCCCACAGCATCTTCTGAGCAGCAGCACCCAACTCTGGAGACACAGACCAAGGTAGCAGAGGGGGGTATTTTCCTTTAGGAAAGCTTCTGACCTACCCCAACACCGGATGACCAGGTTAGGTGTTTGTGGTGCACATCTGAGGTCAGATGCTGCATGTGTGTACACAGAGTGCTTAGAGAAATACAACTGTTTAAATCAGAGCTGTGCACAAGCATAAGCCAGGCAAGGGGCACTTCCAAGGATGTGACAGCCCACATGGGCAGGCACAGGTCCACAGTAACAACCTTTAGGTTTTGCTTAGAGAATATTCCCAGCACAGGGCAGGTGCAACAGCTCTGGGGAGGAGAGCACCGACTGCAGCAGCACTGCACAGAGCACCATCCACTTATGGAAAACAGCCTCAGACACTCAAATCAACCCAAAAACTTGACAAACACAGGACAGAAAGCACATACCAGCAAAACACTGTTGCAGTGTTTGAAGTTTAATAGTATTTTCAATATGCTGGACTAGATTTGGACAACATTCCAACTTGTGCATCTCTTCACAAGGACCTTGAACAGCAGGGCTGATCCAGTCCAGCCTGACCACAACAGAGCTTGGGAGGCAATGACACAGAACACGTTTGTGCCAACTCAGAGTCATGGATCACGGACAGGACACAGATACTGGCAAACCCCACTGCAAGACCAGAGTTCCACACAGTGCTGCAGGCACAAGTCCCCAGAGAGGAGAATTTCCCCCAAGAGCAAGTAAATCAGAGGCAAACAAGACTAAAACACCAACACAGGCATAGCAAGCTCAGCACGGCTTCCCTACAGTAATCAGAGACCAACCAAGCTGCCAGCTACTGAGCAACCCCAGCATCTTTGAGAAATCTCGACGCCGGCTTTAAAGCAAGTTTCCTATGAAGCTGTGATTTATTAGCACTAAAAAGAGTGTGCATGTGGCCAAGCTACCTGCTGCTTCTCATTACTTGTCCCTGGAATGCAAAGCAGCAGTCTGCAACCCCAGACTCTGGGGCAAACCAGCATTGGTGTCGTCTTCAAGCTCCCTTTCCTTGATCTTCAAGCAAAGTCCTTTTCCCAAAGCCCTCTCCGTGCTTGCAAACCCCCTCTAGCAGCAGCAATTGCATGGTTCCAGAAGGAAAAGTCAGGGAGAGAAGACACAGGAACAGGGCAATCTCACAGCCAAGTCTCCTACCTGGCATGCAAAAAGGTGCTGCATGTAAGGGGAGCAGCACCACAGCTGGCTCAGAGGGAGTATATGTGCAAGAGGTCACCAGCCAAGGCATCGAAAGGAGCTTACAAGCAAAGCAAAGCCCCATGCCACAGTGTCCTTGCTGCAGGCTCACTAATACAACAGCAGGGTGAAACCTGAACTCCCTGTCCCTGCTTAAGGACAGTCCCTGTGCAGGGTCTGGAGGTGCCCGACTCACTCCATCCTCATAAATCCTGCAGCCCATAAGCACTGTCCCCAAGACACTACTCTGCATTAGCGAATTAATGGGCAAAACCTCTTGGAGGCCAGACTAGAAGGACATGCCTCTCGGTCCTGCAGTCAAGTGTGAGGGGCCAGAGGAAACAGCCTCCCCAAAGAATCTTAGGAATTGCTGCGCTTGCATCGCTTCCACATGCAATTGCACGGGGAAATCGGTCCTGGGATGGTTTGGCCCTGCTACGAGTCAGGGCAGGATCTGCACACCCCTACCAGAGCTCAGAGACAGCGCATACCCATTAATCCCACAGCATCGCACCGAGTGTGCCGGGCATGCAGCACAACTAGCCCCTCACTGGGATGCTGGCTCCACTCCCGGTCCAACCGAGCAGCCCCACCGCAGAGCATTCATCCCCAGAGCAGAGCCCCTGGCACAAAAGCAAGCACGTGGCCCCACCGAGTTGCCCCTCAGCAGACAAAACCCTCCCTCCGCCACCCCCCTTCCCAGTGCCCTCCCATAAAACCCGGGCTCTGGAAGTGAAGGCAAACAAAGGCTGCTCCCACCACACAGAGGGACCATCTGCAGCAAGGAGCTGGCAGGGCAGGTGCAGGGAGCCTGCACTCAGGGAGCAACATGTTTGCTGCTATTCTCCCGATGAGCTCCCTAGGAAACCCAGAGGATTCGATAGCTATTAAATCAGGCTTGCGCTTAGATATGGGCCATTGCTGCTGCTAACGAGCACAAATGCCAGGGAGATGGGAGGAAGCACAGGAGATGGATTCTTCTGACATGATTCAAGTCACAGGCTGTAAACGAGAGCCATTCCCCCAGGACAAATAAGGGGAATGAAATAAAAATGCTCCTCGGATATCTTGTGCCATGGGGCAGGTCACAGCGATGGAGCTCCTGGCTGGGACTGGGCAAGCATGACCAGCACTTGGGATGCTTTAGCAGGAGCTTTTTGTGCCACTGGGCTGAGCATTTACAACATTTAACTTTGCTTTACTCCCACTCTAAGCAGGCCACAGGGATGGGCACTGTTGTTTCAGCCCTGACCAGGCGTGACAACCACATCTCTTCCTTCGCGTCTACCCCACTACCCTGCAAGCAGCAAAGCCAGAGAACGGCATCCAAGCAGCGGAGGCTCACAATGTCCAAGCAGCACAGAAAGCCTCCAGTGCACGAGTAAGTGCCACACTGCAGCTCCAAAGGTCAGAAGCCTCCGTCTGGATCCATCCATGCTCCAGCACTGCTTACTCTCAGCAGAAGAGCTATGCCCAAGGGCAGGCAAGGAAGAGGAGGCTTTGTTCATTAAAGGAGCTGTTTTGTGAAAGCTGCAGTTTGATAGGAAACTGGAGCTGAGATGGCTTCTTAGCTCATGTCTATTGATAGCCCTCGCTGCCTGCTCTGCATTTTCTGATATTAGTAAGCAGTGATGGGATTTCAGGGTGATTTTGAGGGAAGCATCCAACACTCTGAGCAGTGTGCCAGGAAAGAGATAATGCACGAGCACAAGGACATCCATGCTGAACACGCAGGTCCCCTCAAGGGCAAACAGCTTCCTTTCAACAACCTGGCATTTAACTCTATAAATGTATAACCACAACTGAAAAAGTCACTTTGGAAAGCACGGTGCGCTCACTGGCCACGGCTCCCCTCCGCAGGCTGGTGGGATGCTGCAGCCCTGCAGAAGGAGCCACTGGTCCCCAAAACCCAGCACCAGGTAACATGGACAAAGGTGGCTCAGCCAGCGACTGCTGGTGTTAGACAATAGCCTCTTCTTCAGAGAAACGTGCATGACTGCATGTTGCTCCACCAGTTTAACCACAGCTCAAATCAAGGTAAATCACAGGCTCAAGACCTGGCTGTACCTCGCCAGCCCTGCAGTTTGTGCAAGCACCTGGTGAGCTGGTTTAGGGAGATGGCCGAGGCCAGAAGCAGCACTAACCAGTGCTGGGGGCACACACGCAGTGTTAACAAGCACGTGCTGGGCAGAGCATCAGCACTAGTGTGAGGGCAGCAGGGACCCAGCATTCTGTTTAGCTCTGGACACTGGGACAACACACCGTGCATCAGCACGACACCGGCACGCAAGGCTAAACATGCAGTAGCTGTTTCTGAGAGCGCAGACACCTCCAGTCAGGGCAGATACATCAGTGAGCAGTTTCCTTCCCTGTTATCACTAATGCTCCTCTCGGAAGCTGCCCTGTGCCCACCCTGCTGAAGAGACCAACAGACACTGCCAGTCCTGCAGCCCCAGAGCCTCAGAGGTGCTGGACACTCACAGGTTAAAGATGTTCAGCCTCTTTCCATCAGCCTCCCATGCACACAGGAGCAGCTGCCCACCACTGCCTTGCTCCCAGGCCCCCCCATTGTCCCCCACCATCACCCCAGACTTACCCTGCCTAGGAGGTTGTCTTGGAGGAGGGTCTGCTGCAGTGCCGGGGCTACCTCCTCCAGGTGTAGCACATGGCAGAGGTCAGTGAGCTCCTCCTGCCCCAGGGACCCTGTGCCTGTGCTGTCAAAGCTGTCAAAGAGCTCTTTGAGGCGAGCTTCATACTGGTCCTGCTCAGCTTCATCCATCCCATAGCCTGCCACACTCACCTGCAGGGAGAGATGAGGCCAGTTAACATCAACCACGGTGCCCACAGCACAGTCTAAAATCCCCAAGGGCTGGTACAGGGGCAGCCCATGAGTCTGTTTGTTCACAGCAAGTGAACCTAGTCCTCTTCCACTGCTACAACCTCTTCCATCCCACCAGGTGAAGGCAGGAGCTGCACAGCAGAGAAACCAAGCAGACATCCCAAGCCTGCAGAGCCACCCCACACAGTCTCCATTAGTGCCTCAGCTGGAGCAGCTGAGGAGCTGCAGGAGAAAATTGCTCCCTTGAGCCCTTCTGATTCCCAGGTGTTGCAGGTGATGCTTTGGCCACCTCAGCCAGAAAATAAACAATGATCCCAGCAGCCGCAGCTCACCAGTGGCAGGGAAGAAAGCATGGGGCTCTCTGTGTGCAGAGGGGAGGGCAAGAGACCCCAACCACTGCCTTTGCCTCCACCCCAAGCACTTCAAGCAAGCCAGCCACCATATGCACCTCCCTCCATGAACGCAAAACACATCCCTGTGCCAAACATGCTCATTTTCATCCTGACCTGACTTAAGGGAGCCCCAACACACTGTCAGCCCCGTTGATGGCAGTGTGCAGCATCTCTGCTTTCCTCCACAACCCCAGCATGCCCCTGCTGCATCACTGCCCAGTTCCATGGAGAGCACTGCTCTCCTTCAGGTACTTCGCATCAAACCCTGTCTGAAGGCAGACAGCTGTTTGACAGGGGACACTGCTAGGATGGCAGGAAACCCAGCCCCAGAGCAGAGCTAAGGCCAGCATAGAGGCAGCTGAAACACACCTGGTCTCCTACACCAGCAAACAAAGCCAAAGTGGTTTCCTTATCACTTACCCAAGAGCTTCACCTTCCCCTCCAAGTCAGCAATTTCTCATTTCTCTCATCCCATTGCTAACCAGAGCATCACAGCCCCAGGAACTGTTCTGGCAGGGAACAGTGAGGGAAATTTCCTGTCTGAAATGAAGGATTCAGCTGGCATCCCATTACCCAGCCTGGCTGCTTGGCTCCCTACTGGCTTAATGCAGCAGCAGTGTAACCCAGTGCCATGACACAGCCCTGGCATGCACAGCCACCGCAGCAGACATGCACGAGCACTGCAGCCACCATCGACAAGGCGTACTAAGTGGCAATACGCATTGCAAGGACACAGTGCCCCCAAGGACACAACTGGGTACCCCGGGATGGTCCGCCAGCCTCAGACCATTATGCAGGAGCCAGCCAGGTCTCTGTGTGAGCTTTGTTTTGCCAATGCTGCTGCAGGTTGCCTCATCCAGATTTCCCAAAGAGGAAGGCCTATCCAAACCCCCTCGATGTCTAGACCTGTTATGGAGCTGCTACCCCTCTTAACATCGCAGGGTGCCTGCAGCTGCCCGTGTTACTGACAGTGCTCACATTCCAGAACAAGCAAAGCTGCCCCAACTGCAAAGTGCACCCTGATTTCTCACTCTGTCCACTACTGCGACCTCGAGGAACACTGATCTTCTAGAACATTGTGAGCCATCACATCAGCTCACACAAGTACCCCATAGCAGGGAGGCAATTAGAAAAGCCTGTCCAATGTGGCTGGTTAAGTGGGAAACATCCAGGGCAGCACTGCAGCAGCTGTGCCCTTGATTTTGCCAGCCACAGGAAGAGATGACAGTGCAGAGCAGCACCAGACTCCTGTGCCTGCTGAGGGATGCAGGGCTGATGCCAAGCAGCATGCAGGGTCCACAGGACAGAAATAGCCCAGCCTGGCTGTCCTTCCTCCTTTGCCGACATTGGCAAGTATGGCAGCATCACAGAACATCTCAAGAGAGTGGATGCAATCCCACCCCCATCCCCACATCACCCCACCTGAACCTCAAACCCTCAGTGTCCCCTGGTTTGCAGCCCCCCTAGATGCTGCTTGAGCTGCTTTAGCAAAGCACCCAAGCACTGTGGGAAGAGGTGAAGATACAAATACATTTGCATTCAGCTCAGGGCACAGAGGAGCTGTCAGCACCCAAAACCTCAAGTGCTTCTAGCAGAAGGAAGGCAACAAACTACTTTCTGTTCTCAAGCCAGCAACCCCATTTCCCACCCACACCTGTGGCTCAGCACACATGGGGCTCCACAGTGTTGTAGGGTACCTGCATTAGGGGAGCCCTGCCCAATCCAGAGCTCACAGCCGAGCCTGCAGCAAAGGTGAAACCGACTCATGGAGCTTCCCAGGTATTTCTGAGCTATTTCAGGGTCAGCCACCTCCTGCCCACCAGAGACCTCTCTTGCCAGTACCCGACCCTACTTTCACACCACCAGAACCAGTTCCCCCAGTCAGACAGCACAAAGAGCCTAAATGCCACCTCCCAACATGTCCCCAAGCACCCATGCTACTGGAACATTGGGATCACCCTATCTCAGAGCTGTACCATCAAGTAGCCCCCAAAACCTACTCCAGATGAGTCCAGATGGGCTGAAGGACTCTGGGGACCCCATAAAAGAAGAATACAATCCCTAAAAGAGTAGAGCATCAGGTGCATGGCCCCTGCCTGGGGCAGACCTGCCCTATGGCCCTGGTGAGGTTTTTGGTCCCGCCAGCCTCACATATTCCCATGGCGAGGGATGGTCAGAGCTCCACACAAGCTCAGTGAGACCCAGACACCCTCACGCAGCCCGGGCAGGGGATTCCACACCTTCAACATAACAAGCATCACAAATAAAGAATGACGATGCTCTTTGCCTACCTGCGGTCAGTCAACAACGGCACGCTGCTGGCAGCGAGGCGATCCCGCACGCATCCTGCACAACCTCCATCTTAGGAAGCCGGCTCCAGCAGGCAGCCGGCTGCACAAGGTGACCCAAGATGCCTACTCCCAGCTGAATTATTCAGCAGTGCTTTGGGGGGGTGGTGGTGTGTGTGTGAAAGAAAAGCCCAACCCTCCTACCTGATGATCTCACAGGCTGCCTGGCATCACCCAGCAGTCAAAATAATGAGGTCAGCGGCATCAGAGCCCCAGCACACAGCCACCCTCTGCACCCACACGCTGGAGCTGCCCTGCAGGGTAGGGGATGGGAGACTGGCAATGGAGAAAGCGCTAAGGGATGGG
>JBAFWW010044304.1:0-15585 GCA_036873685.1 Agapornis canus
CCAACAGCTCCATGTCCTTTTTATGTTGAGGACACCAGAACTGCACACAATACTTAGAATCCATCCTTCCTCAGCGAGTGGAAAGGCCAAAAGCAAGGCTGGGACATCCACTACAGGACAGCCCCAGTGTATACAGCAAGGAGCAGCATTATTTCCACCATGTTTGTCATGGCTCAATTGTCCAGGGCTCAACAGCCTTTACTCCAAAACTCAGGCTGGGTGGGTCTTTACCTTATAAACCAAGACTTAGAATCATTGAATCATAGGATCAATTGGGTTGGAAAAGACCAAGCAAGTCCAACTGTTACCCCAGCGCTGCCAAGTCCACCACTAAATAATATCACTGAGGGCCTCATCTACAAGGTTTTTGAACACTTCCGTGGACAGTGATTCCATCACTTCCCTGGGCAGCCTGTTCCAAAGCCTGAGCACCCTCTCAGTGAAGAAATGTATCCTAATATCAAGTCTAAACTTCCCCTGGCACAGGTTATCATTGTTCTTGCCCTTTTACACAGAATATAAATGTCAGAGCAAAGGACATCTACATCACCGGCACTGAGTCACTTTGCATCCCATCTGAAGACAGTAAACCCCAGTGAAAATGTGACAAAAGTGAGAAGAACTGCTGCCTGCAATATCCAAAACTACACAAAAACAAGAGCATAAAATGACAGACTAATGGTAGAGCATGCATATCCTGTGAGGTTCATGTTGTGTCAAACGATGGAGACAAGAGATGAGGATCCACCATATAGAAAGCACAGGCTTCAGTTTAATTGTTACTAAACTATGTGCTGTGTAATTTGGTTTATGGATGTTCCTGGCAAAGACAGAGGGAAACCCATCCTCTCAGGGCAGCTAAGTGCTTGACTTCTACGTGTTTTTATGTGTTTGTCAAACACTTAGATACTACAGGCACTTAGAATCCTTTAAATAAATAAAATGCACTGGGTTAGCACAGCACAAAAAGGCACTGTATCAACATATGTTAACTACTTCCAATGGAAATTATAACAGGATATAGGCACATAAGTGCAGCTGAAAGAAAAGCCTAATAAAAATAGGGTAGCAGGGAGAGAGGGAAGGAAATGTAAGGGTGACAGAACTGCAGTCTGAAATAATCAGAACAGTAGATCTGAGAATAGCTCATCTCATAGACAGAGAGGGAGGAAAAGCACCTCCTGATTTACTACTATTGGGCCAGCTTACATTTTGTTACAGGGAATCCAGAATAGGCAATTATGTAATCAAGAGCCAGACTGCTTTACTCATTTATAATTAATTCAGAGTACTTTGAAAGTGAGCTTAGAAAATAGCCAAGTGCTTCCCTTTAAGGAAACCTCTTGTAATGCTTCTGCAGGGCACCACAAGCAAAGCAGAAGTTGCTTTTGCTGAAGACAAAAGGTTTTCTCCTGACATAAATGAATAAAGTGTTACCACAGGCAGTGAAGCACAGAACATGGCCCATCTTGAAGGAAGGCTTTCATCCAAGTGCTGTGATTTTACAGCAAGAAACACTGTTCTGGTCAGTTTTAGAGTCAAGAGAACTCTCAGTATGTTATGGACTGAGATGCAGACTATTAATTCTTCTACTTACTGTACATTGACAGCTGCTTCCTTAGAGGCAACCATGATTTTTGGTTCCAAACCCACAACCGGCACTTCCATCTACTCACAGCACTTGCCAGGAGAGTGGGTGTTAAAACCCAGTGCAGTCGCATTGTCCCCCACCTTCTCCAACCACCACGCTGGGAGCCCCATGGAGAAGAGAGCCCTACATCCTGGCACTGCTCGTTTTGTTCAGATCCTCAGGTATTCATTAGCTGTCCTGTGCCCACACAAATAATCCAGAAAGTTAAATGCCGCCTTCCGTTCTGCATAGATACTAATTTATCTACACTTAGCTTTTCATCTGTAATTCACATTGACATTAATGGAGAGACAAATATGTGCGTAACAGAACAGAGGCAGACCAAAATAAATGAGAAAAGATGCGGTCACCAGAAACCAATTACACATTCAAAGCTGCATAGTAGAAACCACTGGAGTGTTGAAATCAAGTGAGGAGGAAAATGCACCAACAACACACTTGGACTGGGGGGGATAAAGAGAGGGTGCAGGGACAAAGTTCCTAGCACATCCAATCAGTCTTTTCCATGAGAAAAGAATATAAATATTTAGACATGAACAGACCTCTTAAAATACAGTTGCAGAGTCTGCTGGCACCTGGACAAACATACAATAAGCCCACCAATGTGGAGACACAAATCAGGTAAGTCAGACATGAAATTGGCAGGCAGCATGTGCAAGGTGTGTTTCATAAAGGCAAAAATGTGTTTAGCACCAAATACAAAGATGAATTTACCCAAGACAACCTGAAGCTGCGCTGTGAAAGAAAGAAACATTAAATATTTAAGGTGGTTCACCTATTTGCTATCACTTGGGGCACATGGCGGCTTTTTCCTCCACCAGCATTCTTCTTGCTACAACAGAAAAACAAAGGCTTTAAAGAGAAATACTCAAAGAGCCTTGCTACTTTGAAAGCTGAACATCTCCCCAGATGGCCCTGAAAGAGTTAATTGGTTCAGAGCTCGGATATTCTCCTTCCCATGTCTCAGGATAAGTACTAGAAGATTTATGTGCAATGAATTTCCAATTACTGATCTGCACCAGCTGGGCTGTCAATCAGCCTGCCTATACTGTGCATGTCTTCACCTCCCCATGTTCTCCTCGCATGTAGAGGCTCCTTCTTCCCTCAGGAACACACACAAAAGCATGTAATTCCCACATTCCTATCAACTGGAGTAGGTTAAACGTTGCTTTGGACTTCCCTTGCTCCTTGTATCTAAGACAGGCATTATCTTCTCACAGTAAGTCCAGGAGAACAATTACAGTGAATACTCTGAGACATCAAATAGTATTTTAAAAGCAGAATGACATTTCCTCCAAAGCTCTTCCCATTAGCAGTCACAGGCAGGGAATGCAGGGTATGAGGAAAATCCGGGAGGGAAGCCCCAGGGTCAGGACACAAAATTCTCCTGCAGTGGTGCACAAGGTCCAGACACAAGGACAAGAGAAAACTCACCACCTTATGGAAGTCTTTCATTATGATTTTGCCCAGGTAAAAAAGTACAAAATTGTCAGACAATCGGAGAAGGTAACTTCAGGATCTCCAGAAACCCCCTCAGATTCACCTAAGAGTTGAATAATACTAAATTCCTTCATGGATGTCTCATAGTTTTAGCTCAGTATAAAGTATTAATGAGAAAAGGGGTCCTGCTCAAGGCCAACATCCACCCCGTTTGCATGGATTATCATTTATCTATTATTTATTCATACTTATCATTTATAATACTTGGGAGTTGCTCTTAGCACCACCACCCATTCTTTACTTCATTTCTCAGCCACATGACTAAGGGAAATGCTGAACCAATAAGCCTTTGCAGAGCAACACTAAGCAGTGTAACCAGTGATTAAATCTTGTTTTAAATGTAGAATTCAGCCTGAAGAAATTTAATTAAAAAAACCTAACCACAAAGCTCAGAAAAACTATTTTCCTCTCCTGTGCTCTAGGATTTTGCTAAGCTCTATCCCTAGAATAGGAAAAAAAAAGCCCCACAGACATGGCATCATCTTTGAGACTTTGCCTGTTACAACATGGTATTACCCCAGGCTGTTGTTTTTGCACCTGCATTTCACTTCCTAACCTGGCTTATAGAGACGATTATTCTAGAGAGGTTAATTAGCAGCTATGCAAACAGCAAATGCTCTCTATGTATCACAGTGAATGTGGTTTACTGCAAAGCTTGAGCATCCCGCAAAGGGCACAGCTCTCAGCTACGGCACCAAGCCAGATCCTCCAGCAGGACCCACAAGTTTTCTGTTCCTATAGAGGCCTTACCAGAGCTCTCTGGAAATTTTCATCCAGGCTCAACTGCCTATAAATAGAGAGCTGCAGCCCCCGGGGGCTGTGTGGCTCTGTGTGGCTGGTGTGCTCTGAGTTGCTAAGGAGATGGCAGAGCAAAGGCTTGTGAACGCGTGGGGGAACCAAGAGGAGAGCGCACTGGCTCTGGGGTTTGGCCAGGGAGGTTTCCTCCTGCGGGTAAACTCTGGATCAGAAATTAAGAGAGAGGAAAAATAAAGGATGGAGGTTCCCCCTCAGCCTGACAGAGGCCAGATGCTTGGAAAGTCAGGGCAGTGTTTCCCATTGACAGACCCCTGAGCAATTATTACAAACCAACTATCTGGGCTCTTGCAGCATCCCTGTTTCCTGACTCCAGACCTGGGTTCTTTATCTCAGAGGAAAGTAATTATAGCTTATAATACACAGCACCATCCAAAAGGAAAAGCAATTTCTGAATCCTTCTACTCAGTGCTATATAGACCTGTAAACAAGACTGATACGCAAAAAGTCAAGCTTTGAACTGTAGCACTGGAACAAACTACCTAAAGGAACTGAGACTAGGATGACCCCTTGAACACAATTTTCTTTCAGATCTGAACCAATTCGTTTATCTTGGGTTCAGGGATGATAGAATGGAGATGGAGTCTGGTTCAAGACACTGGAGGAAAACTAGGGTCATCCTGAACTAAGGTCGCAGGTAGATAGTAGTGTCCATTTTAGCAAGTCAAGTTACATTTCTAAATAGGAGATGACTCACACCACTGTGACGGTAGCAAACACCAGCAAGACTGCACACACCCCCTGAAAAGAGGAGGGTTTGCATTTCCAGCATGGAGATACTATTTTACAGGCATATGTAAGGCTTAGTTGCAGTTTATGCAGAAGCAGCTTTTCAATTGCCCCTGGTGGATTGGAAAACTGCCTGAAGATAAAGTGAACTATAAGAAAAATTCTAGAGTGGTTTCTAAGAACAAAACCCTCAGGAAAACAGCAACAACAACAAAAAAAGGTGTAGGAATTCCTCAAAAGAAACAGGCAAATACAAAAAGAGCCAAGGCTGTTCCTGCACATGCAGCAGAAACGCTCTGTGGTGTTAGTTAAGCCAGGGTTTCTCACACAGATCATTTAGTTGTGATAGAAAATTTAATGCTTTTATACTTTTCCAAGACTCACCCACAGCTCAAACGATACATCTTAGTAGAACAAAGGCAGTATCTCTTGCCAGCAGTGTATAAGCTCATCTCTCACTGAAAAAACAAAGACTTAGCAGAAAAAGGTATATTTTTTCTCTGCATCCGGTGCTGTTCCAAGCCACGGAAGTATCAAAGTGTATCTGAAAGCTGCTAATAGTCAGGTGAAAGAGAAAACTGAACCTTCCTTTTTCCCCCAAGACAGTAATGAAACCACATTATGAATATTTGACATAAAAAGCACACAGAGCAGCCGAATGATTTGAACTTTCCCTGCCTTCCATCTTTTACAGACGCTAATGCTAGCACTAACTCACTAGAAACAAATCGACAGAACATATGATCACAGCTTATTTCCCAGTGTACGTATTTCTTAATATAGAAAAGTGTATGATAGATCTGCCACCATCTGATCTTGATTGTTGTAAAACCAGTCATTCCGCCTTCATCTGCCAAAAGAGCTTGAGAATTACTGGGGATATTTTTGGCAGCCTTAAAGCACTAAGGCATATTCCCAGAGGACAGCTGAAAGTTTCTTATTAATTTCCATCTCTTAGATGCCACTTTTGCACATGACTTGAGGATTGTCCAGTGTGATTTTGAGTTATTTAAGGATGATCAAAGTGGGGAAAGAGGCTTCAGGTCTTACTGCTGCTACTGCATTTCTTCTTTTCCCCACAGAAGTTACTTTATGACAGTCTTCAAAAATCAGAAATCTGATCTTCTAGGTACTCAGTTGCATGACATAATACATTCAGTGAAGAGACAACTTACTACAAAGATCTGATAAATGCTCTTTGGTGATAAATATAACCCTTAACTTGGAGGAAAAAAGAATTAACAGCCCCTCACATATAAAACAATGTGAAAAAAGGTTGGTAAGAGTTCTTTTTCAATGACATACACTAGTCTTTAAAGACCTATCTTCACATTGTGACTTCTGCAAACAAAACTATTTCTACCCTGATTCAGCCACATTCCCTATTTAAAAAAAAAAAATCTTAATATTTCAGGAAATTACAAGCACAACTGAACCAATATAGTTTGACAAAAGGCTGAATACAAATTGTTCTTCTGAGGAATATTATTATGGCCAAGAGGCAATGGAACCAACTGAAATACGGGAAATTCTTTTTAAACATAAAAAAGAATGTAATCCCTTTTCCACTTTTCCCTGTTTTCTAGGGTGGTCAGGCACTGGCACACATTGCCCTGAGAGGTTACAGAGTCTCCATTCCTGGACATATTCAACCCCAATTGGACATGGACCTAGGCAACCTGCTGCTGCTGACCTTGGTCTGAGCAGGGGTTTAGACTACAGGACTTCCAGAGATGTTTTCCCAGCTCAGCTGGTCTGTGATTCTCTGAGTATTAAGCACAAAGACTAAAAATTACCAATTCTGTTAAGGCAGAATATAAAATTTAAGCTAATTTCAGCTATACAAGTAAAGAAATTGGTTTTGGAAACATAGGCCATAAAACTGTTAATAAAGTGTCACTTTAAATGAACAGAAGTCTTAAGTGATCATTTTACATATTTGCTAGCCAATGGAAAAGTACATTCAAAAGAAAAACACCATTCCTTCTTATATACCTTATATATCTAAGACATGAAGTGCTGTGCCAAGAAATTCTCCGTTTTCCAATCAAAGGAACAGGTTTGCAACATGGATTCTGGATTTCTCTCTGCACATTGCTATAATAGTGTTGATGGCTATGACCTCTTTTCCTGTCAATCTTCCATATGCTATCTGATTGACTGTCACACTTCCTATGTTTCCTCTTAAATTTCCCCCATTTCTCAAGCTTTAAACCCATGTAAAGTTATTAAAGAGCAATAACACAATAAAGCAAATACACCATGCAGCCCCTTGCAAGAGTAGGAAGCTACAAAAGCCTCCTCAATTTCCAGCCATGTCTGAAAACACCTTTCACATCACTAAATGATGCTTAGACCAGCATTGTCTGTGCAACTCTACAGTGATTACATCACTGCCAGTGACAAAGGGAGCTTGAATTAAGTGATATTAGAAGTTTTGTCATCAATGCCACCAATTCAACACAGGTAGATTCATAGCTCTCTTAGGTCGAAGGGGGTACAGAAAACACTGCAGGAACTCAGCCTCTACAATGAACACAGGCCAGAGCATGGTCAGGCAACCAGAATCTGAAGAGGTAAGCTGAACAGTAACAGCTGAACAAGCAGTATGTACACACACAAATCTAGAAGATAAGAGTAAGCACAGCAAACACAATGGTGCAAGTCACTAGAGTGCAGTGTTAGAGAAGGCAAAGATTTGAGGGCCAGCAAACTAAATTCAAAATCACCTGAATTCAGGTACTTCTACAATGCCAGACAAAGAATCTTTCAGGCAACGCAGTTTTCCTCTGATAAGCAGATGTTAAAGATAATTAAAAATAGTGGAGGGTGGTGGGAAAGAGTCAAGTTAAAGTATATCCAAGATAGTAACGTCCTCACAAACATTGCACAAACTCTTTCAACACTCAGCACGCTGGTTTACTCTGCACAATCTCTCAGACAGGCTACTGAGAGAGGGGGAAAACATGGCCAGACTCAATGGAACTTTCAGGTTTGCATTCATTAAGCACTGCTGCAACATCCAAGCTGATGAGATGCAAAGGGTTTATTTCTCTGCAGAAGCAAAATCTTTCACTGGGTTAAACTGAATTGGATTTCCGTAAATCTGTGTATTCATACAAGCATGACTGATAAAAAGTCTAAGCCTCCTGAGTGTTCACTGCCATCTCCCCACGGTTCAGGTCCCCATTGCTGCCCTGCCGAAGCAGCAGGGAAAAACAGGCGCAGTAAGTATTGCTTTGCTGAAAATAGGCTCAACCCTCTCAGAAGGTTACTGCTGTGAGTGCAAAGAGTTAAACACCACAAAGCACTGCTCTGATCTCACACATCAGTGAAAAACCAGCAGCAGCTCTACCCAAAGCAATGCTGCAAAATAAACACAAAGAAGAATCAGACCCATAAGCTCTTAAAGAGAACAGTGAGCTAGATACAGATAGGAATTTTCTAAGGTAAAACCCCTTTTGTCCCAGTGCGACCTCTGAACATTATTCGTTTAACCTTCTTTGGGATTTAGGCTTGGTTTAGGGCTAACAACAGCCACTTGGATCAGCCGAAGTAAATCTGCAGCACTCCCAAGTACTAAAACCATGATGCGAGAATCCACCTGAAATGAGTATTTTTGCCAAACCTCTGCAGAGCTAAAAAGCAAAATTCCTGTTGGAAGAGATCAACTTAGTTACACTCTTATCAATAACACTGAATGATCCATTTGCCACCTGAAGTTGATACAGGCTAAGAAATTAAATGATGAAAACTTAATAGGCGCACCGTTCCATATCCAAGGTGACAGTGCTACTATTGAAGCTACACACAATATTCCTCACACTATTATCACTGCTCATCTGCAGTCCCCACAGGGTTAAAGCTGCAAAGCCCAACTCTGCTCCTCAGTTTGGAGCTTTCTGCCACTGTGACCAGCTGTTAGAGCTTAGGCATACCATCAGGAATCCAGTGACACAGCAAAGGTCTGAATGCACACATACATTTCTGACTCCCAGTAAGCAGAAAGTAGACCAAAAACTTATGCCCATGACTAACAAGTACCATCATGCCTCCTAAGCCTCTTCAGTATAAACCGATTTGAGAATGTAACAGTCAACAAAATCAGTACCTTTTCTTACAGAACTTTTAAGTCAAAGTGGGCTTTTTATTCTTTTTTAGCTTAAAAAAAATTACAGATACTCCTCTGTATATGTGATAGAGACACAGACACCGGCAAAACAGCTCAGTCCTGTTCTAAACCTTGCAAATGCAACTAATTCTGCTTCCTGCATTGCTGTAAGGTCAGCGAGAAGTCAGAATTCAATCACTAGTGCAAGCAGCAGCACATTTTTCTCTCCAAAATAGCTGCTAGCCCGGGGCCACGAGGCACAGCTTGGACATCCAGGTCTGCAAAGCCAGTCCACCTCCATGCACAGGCTTCTCCATCCATGGGGCTCATGAGATGCATGATGTGAAAGCAAGGGGAAGATCCTATGAGGGAATGGAAAAATGGATGAAAAACTACTATCAGTGAATTAATATCAAGCTAGAGGCAAAGGTTTTCTTTTTTTTCCTCTGTTTTACTTGAACTTTAAAAGCACTGCCAAGAGAGGGAAGGGGAACAAGTAGGATGAGTTAGTGAGCATGACAGCATTGCTGGAAGACACAAACTGGAAAGCTGGCATCCCAAACGATGCACCACAGCACAGCCAGGGCAGGACACAGTGGTGGGTCGTGGTCCCAGCCACTGGCCATGCTCTGGCACTCAGTTACACCTTATAGGAGCTGACAAGGTCTCTTCACAGATCTGGGCCAGGCTACACCACAACTGACAAATAAAATTGGGGTTTGAGTGTGAAAAGTGGGTCATGGCTACACAGAGGAGGATGCACAGCGCTGCACAACGATTGATGGAGGAGCAATCGGCAGGGACCCCAAGGCCTTCATCACTGGAATTATTATGCAAATTTGGCAGCACCCATCAGCCTGTCAGCCCAGTAGCAGTGAGCTGCCCTCAGTGAACGCCTTTATCGAATGCTCTTTCCCAGACTACACTTCTTAATGCTCCTGTGCCCCCACAAAGGCCACATTCCTTCTCTCCCAGCACTGCACTTCCCACCCCAGCCCCTGCCTGCCCTATATGACTCCCACCACTACCATTTGTGGGTGATCTTCTTCCAACAGGGTCCATTTTCAATCCCACGTCCCCAGACATCCCCAGTACTGAGCAGAGGGGCAGTCTGGGACAAGGACACGGGTGGGCTCTCTTGGTCACCAAACCCCTTTACCTCTTTTACCTCTTGCAAAGCCAAGAGATGGGTGTAGAGGGGCAAGCACAGGCACACTGATAAGCCTGGACTCTTCTTTAAACATTCAGTATTCCCCCCAAAGGCTGAAGTCACCAGGTATATCTGGCTTCAATGGAAAGGGAACAACCAGGCTCCTGCAGTGAGTGCAAGCAGCACCGTGCACAGCAGCCCTGGCCAAACCATGAGCTTCCCCAGTCATCCCTTTACATACCATTCTAATCTTCACACACACAAAAAAATCTGGACTTTTTAAACAGTGCTTAAATGACTCTCTCCCCCAAAGAATTAAATTACCATTTATATCCTATTCTTCCTATTAAAAATTTATCAATTTATTCATCCCTTCTAGGACTGAGACCTTTCATTTGTTTTACAATGAAGAAACCTTTGATCTGCAATTCTCCAAGGCTACCATTTTTTATTCTTTAGTTCTTCTCATTAAAAATAAAATACCTCTATTCTCCAAAATGCCTTCACGGCACTCTCAGAATGCCCATTTTAACAGGGAACGTTTTTTACCCTTACCTTGTGATAGGCACTTTGCAAGTTTAAAAGGCATTTTTTAATTATAACACTATTTGACTGCAAAAAAAAAAGGGGGATTTACACCTAAAAATCACCAGGCTGGAAGACTGTGGCTAACTATTTACAAAGTGAGCCAGAAGAATGCCTTTTTCCCAAAGACAGCGAATTAAATAGCAAAACTAAGAGTTCCATACGATTTCTCCACCCGGTGTGTAGAACCAGGCTAACCTGAAATGACTTTGCCTTGCAACACCTAACCTACACCCCAGCTTGCCTGAGGGGCAGCTCCTGAACAGAGCCCAAGCCAGAGCATGTGTCAGACCCAGAGGCGCAGCCTGCGGAAGAACATTTGGAAACCATACTTGAGGATTTTTTCCCTGTTGTTCACCCTGTTCTCCACAGCTGGACACACAAAGACCCCTCTCAGCAAAACAATCGTTAGCACTTGGGTGTGACTGGGACTGCAGAAAGCAGATTTACCCCTACCCAAGCTACTAAACGTGTGTTTCGCATCCGCGGCCTCAGGCTGCTCCTACCAAGAGCAGGATAAGATGTCAGAGTGGATTTGCCTGACTGTACTCCTGGTACAACTCATATATCTCACCTACAAGAAGCACCATGCATTTTTTTTGTGTTAGTTTACTCCATCAGGTTTTCTCCATTGAAGTTATTGGAGGCACACAGTTATACACTACCAATCAATAAAACATGGGCAAGGACCACTCGCCTGGCCCCAGGCTGTGTGACACAGCCTGGCCATACCCAGCTATATAATACTTTGGTCCTGTACCAAGTGCTAGGACATACCTGCTAACTGGCTCTGGGTTTCAAAATCTGAAATAGCCCAAGAGTTTTATCACCATTTCTTGGCAGAGAGGCACCTTCATGCCCTGGGATGCAGCCTCATCATTGGTCTTGATGCTGCTACCCCATCACTTATGGGGAATGGCCCATGGGATGCAGGAGAATACTAGCTGGCATGGAGCTAGCAGGCAGCAGGCTAAGATGTCTTCAAGCTTGTTCTTGTCTAGAGGTGTCACAGTAAGGGTCACACTTTGCTGCTGATCCAGCCCAAAGCCAGCATACCTGGCACCAAGCCATTCCCTGGCGTAAGAGCATCTCGTGGACTTGCGCTGGTCCACCGCACACAGTCATGCATTGTGCCTTGGTGTGCCATAAGCTTGCAGGGCTTTCACTGCATAAAAAGTTCCTGAAAGGGGACTTTTCAATAGACCTAGTCAAGGATTTTCCTTCAGAAGCATCCTTTCAGGAAAAACTGGATTTTTATTCCAAATACACGTTTCCCTGCATTTGCTCTCCACAGAAACTCTGACATCTGTCATGAAGAGCAGTACTTGAAAAGCAAAATGTGCTGTTTGCAGTTTGATTTTTAACATAAAAACATTTTCTATAGAATGAAATCCTATTTTCTCTGCACCTCTGTCACAGCTGAAGAATAAGCTAAAGCTGCACTCCCAACAGAGACAAGACCCCATTCCAAACCTCAGTTCAGCTCAGAGGCAAATGCTGAACCAATCCCACAGTCATATTCTGAGAGGTCAGGGAAAAAAGAAATGTAAACCACGCAATTCCCAACACTTATCTTCAGCAACACCGAAGAAGAACGACCAACTAACTTGATAGAGAAACAATAATAGACTTCACTGCCAAAGCAGAGCATATCAGAGGATCAAAACCCACTCAGTGTCCAAGCTTCTGTTTAGAGCAATGTAAACTCTACAGCTGCTACAGGGAGAGAAAAGGCAGCTCTTGCCAGCAGACACATTCGTGTAGAAGCCCCAGCTATGACCACAGGAAAATGCCGTGCCGCTCATTTCCTCTCATCCCAACAGTCACAGCTACCTGCATCAGAAGGGAGCAGAGGAGGAGCAGAGCCAGTGGAAAGCACAGTAATCCAGAAAACCACCCCATAAAATAGTACGTGGCTAAGTGCAGCTAATTACGCTTTTGTCACCAAATACAAGATGGACCAAAAATATTACTGTCTTGTAAGTCTCTTGCATATGCCAGAATATTTCCACTCTGCATAAATGGATTCCATTCAAATATTGTGAAAATGAATTCAGCCCAGAAAAACACAACAGGCCTAACTGCATGTCACCAGATGTCACCCGGGCTATGATACAGCCACTTGAGTATGCTCTTCACCAGCATTGCATAGGAGTCGTGAATGTCTGATGAGCCTCAGGAATGCAGGCTTGCCAAGGACTTGTCAATCTCCAGCCCGTGTTATTCCTCTTCAGCAATCTAACACCGGCATCTTGTTCTTGTGTACATAAAAGCTTGCTCAGCGTGTTCAAATTGCTGTAATTCTGACAGCCTAATCATTTGGCAAAATGCTGCCATATTAACAGATAACAGCTTGCCCTCTCCGCAAACAGGAGGCTCTACTCTGCATCACTCACTTCGGGGAAGAGGATGGACAAGGGGGTTTCACCTCCTGATCCTGCATCATTAATGTTATCATGACTTGATAATATTAATGATGCTTAATGCCCACTATACCCAAAGCAATGCTCAAACGCACTGGGTGGGAAGGGGGGGAGGAGGGTTTAGCTGTTTTACTTAGGCCAAACAATGCAGAAAGAGAGTAATTATTCCCATTTTACAGAGTGTTTCACAGAGACAGAACTTTATGTGACAAAGGAAATGTGGGCTGAGAAGGAAAACTGGCTTTGACCCACCCAGTTGTTGTCCAAATAACCATAATATTATTGAATTAGTGCTCTGCTTAAAATGAGTGGAGATTACAGGCCCGCAAAGTGAGGTTTGCAGTTAACCTTTGCTCCATGAGTCACAGGAACGACTGACAGAGGTCAGGCCAAAGGTTTCCCTAGCCCAATATCCTGCAGCAGATGCTTAGGGAGGAATAAAACCAAGCAAAATACATAGCAATAACTATACACAGCAACATAACAATTTGCAGCTTCCACATTTCAGGAATTAGAGGAAATTTCTCTCTTTTTAAGAGCATTTGATGAATTTAGCTTTCGTGACTTTGTACAGATGCCGTTGGCATGAAAACTTCTGGCATCCACAAAGTCCAGCGGCAACGAACTGCACAGCTTCATTACAGATCTCCATCAGGTCTTTTTAAACCCGATGCCTCAGACTTGAAACAGCTGGGACAAAAAGTAAATAATCCTTAACTTTCCAGCTAAGCAAGTTTCCCTTTCTGACAATAGTTATTTTAGATTCCATTACTGTGCATACAAGGTTAAGGTTATTCTTTGCATAACTTTGCACTCAGGTCTGCCCTTGGACAAAGCTAAATTCTGGGCAAAAAAATGCAGCAAAGTTTTATGACAAACAGTACATTTTAATGTTTTTATTTGCTTTGGTTTGCTTTTAAAAGCAGGAAAGTATTACTGTCTTCCCTCTTCCACAGGGTATGACCGGTCAGAAACGACTCCCATCACAGGAGGAGTCCTGCAGCAGGTCTTCCTAATACAGCAATTGCAAGGAAAGTGCTTGATTATTTAGGCCAATGGTTCCCACATGGTCTCTTCTGAAGTGTGAACAAACTTCACCCCACAGTGCTTCTTTCCACAGAAACCCTCCAAGCATTCTTTCCTTAAACAGAAGACCAAGTTATTATCAACCCTGTCCTCTTGTTTCTCTTTGCATTTTCTCCGTAACTCAGACACCCATGTTAGTGCATACAATATTGTTTTCAAGTCTGAGGCCTCTCAAACAGACCAATAAAGGGAATACCTTCACTATATCAACAATACATTGATCAATGTACAAGCTGGTTTGTACAGGAAATAAACAACCTCCATGCTGATCAAAGGTCCTGAACATGTAGCTTGACAGACTATAAGGAAGTGTTTTAAACACTGCAGGGCACTATGTTTGCATTTAATCTTTTCTTTTTTATTACTTTCCTTTTTTGTAAAAACATTTTTCCCCCAACCTGTCAGTGTTTGCTTTCCAAGATTTGTTTATGCTATGTAAGCTGTAGGTTATTTCTCTTAGAGACCCTAATTTCCTCCTCTGCTGGGACTATGGCGATAGCCCCAAGGAAGTTTACACTGAGAGGAGCATGACAGGCAGTGAATTAAGTGGTTCAGAAAGAGATTCAATTAGCTTTCTCAGTGGAGGAAAATGAAAATAAAAAAAGAAACTCTTGGCAGCTCAACTCTCCTGCCTCTTTCTCAACTTCAGCAAATGGACATCGAGAGACAGTCAAAGAAAATCATCATCAATATTTGAAACCTAATCTGACACATGATTTATTGACACAGGGCTAATACCAAAATGTGTCCTTTTTGCCTTCTGTTTTTCTATTTTTCTTTTTTTTTGGTAGCCAATTCCCCAGCTGGCTGAGTTCAATTCATTTGTTTCTACTGAATGTTTGCTTTTCAAGCTGCTGTAAAATTAGATGGCAGGAAGCCTAGAGCTCCGACATAGGCATCTTCCTTACCATCTCCCAGGCCGCGAAGCGCAGCAATGGTGTGTTCGTTCCAGTGAAGAAAGCATAGCCAACATTTCCACAAGACTTAGAATCTGAAATCCAGCGTTGAAAGCTCCTGGGCTGATCAGGACTTATATATCCAGCTGAAGAAATCTCAACCTAACCAAAGAGTAACACCAGTATTGACAAGGAGCCAGATTCTGAGAGGTGTTGCAGCTCCAAGTTTTGAAAATACCTAAATCTGATGCCTAAACTACTAAGCTGTCCCATCAGGCCTTAGTGGAGGTATTAATTATTTTAATATGTGTTGCCTGCAGAGGCAAACAAAGTAAAAGAGAAATGACAAGTGCCCCTTCAAAGGGACCGCCAGCTGAAACAAGAAAGCTGTATGTATAGTTCAGACTTTGTACTTTTGAATGTGTGTGCACCTATAAGGAGAGACAAACCATTGCAATCATGCTATTCCTGACTCAAACCATTTCTTTGTGCTTAAAAATACACAGAATGCCATGAACGTTCATTATTCTAAAGGACAAATTAAAGAAGCAAAAGCAGGAAAATGAAAGACCTGAGTTCTGGTGTTCTCAACATAAAAAGGACATGGAACTGTTGGAACAAGTCCAGAGGAGGGCCACGAG
>JBAFWW010044306.1:0-19233 GCA_036873685.1 Agapornis canus
AGGTCTCCCCTTAAGGAGCCTTCTCTTCTCCAGGCTGACCCAGCCCAGCTCTCTCCGCCTGGCTCCAGAGCAGAGCTGCTCCAGCCCTCAAAGCATCTCCATGGCCTCCTCTGGACTGGCTCCAACAGCTCCACGCCCCTCTTGTGGTGTTGCCCCCAGAGCTGGGCGTAGGAGAGCAGGGGGGTCTCAGGGTGGAGCAGAGGGGGAGAATCCCCTCCCTCAACCTGCTGGACACACTCCTTTTGATGCAGCCCAGCACAGGATTGACATACATCATCTTTTTTGTTTGATGAGTTTTGGTTTTTTGGTTTGTGTTACTCTTTTGAGTTTTGACTCATTTAAGTGCAGCACAGCCAGGAAAGGAATAAGTGCTTGAGAGACACTGCATGGGAATTTACCATTCTGTTAGTTAATGCAGGTTAATCACATTTGCCTTTGTGACCTGCTTGCTTCAAAATTGATTATTCCATGTTTTCAAGTAGGCTGCCTGGCTTTCATGTTTATGACTTGTCATGGGTTTGTGTTGGGAATTCACAGTTAATGGGACTGACCTTTGAATCTCTGCAGTTTTAGTATTTACATATCCAATTGCAAAGTGAGAAGTATAGAGTTTTTTCAGCAGTGACGTATCTCTCCTTACGCATGTTCCACTGGAGACTAAGCACTTTGCAACTTAATTTAGTGTGAACTTTTATGGCTTCTTGGGGCAGAGGAAGAAAGCTGATGATTCTCTACTGTCTTCCAAAGAGTTCAGTTGGTTTGAGAACTTGAATATAGAGGTCTCCTATTGTTCCCATGTTCAGGAACAGTTCCTAAGGTTCTAGTAAGAGATTCATACTAGATCTCTGAGTGTTTGTCCAATGGCAAGTTACTGCTGTGTTTTCCACGTGGCTGCTGGAAGTTTTTCAATTATTGTTGTCCTAAAACTAATTTCAATTATTTCATGTCTCCAGATATCAGGATTATGAGGAAAAACCCTTTTCATAAATGGTTATTATCAGCACTGTGGAGGATCAGACTTGGTTTTAAGCACTCGTTTTAGAAGTACTGTTTTGTTGTATTTAAAACTTCATTATTTGAAATGTTCTTCAGCAGATGTACCCGAGACTCATTTTAGGTGAGGCAACAGCAAGTATAGACCTTGCTGATAGAATTAGCAGCAGCCTGAACTTTTGCTCTAACCTCAAACAAAATTTGGGCTCAGGATCACTTAGCAGTTTGAGAAACCTTGGCGACTTTTCTTTTTAAACCAATCTACTCACTTTCCAGCTTCCTGGTTTCATCTGTGGAAGGGAATGGAAAGACCAAAATATTACAAGGAAGCTTGGTATTTCCAGCCCAGCCAAAACCACAAAGCTTTGGAAACTCAGCTTGAAGAAAATAAACCCTACAGCTGTGATTGAGCCTAGTCCTGCTTTCCTTCTGTGCTCCCATTAGCCGTACTAGCCCCTTGAGTATACAGGGAATGCAAAACTGGAATCCAGGTGTTGGGCAAACTCCAAGTAAACAGCCATACTTCTTATTTCAAAGGCTCTTGCTCATTTTCTATAGAACTACTTAACTTGCTTACTTGTTAGCAAACCAGATAACAGCCTTTTGTTCAAGCTCTGTTGCTCTTTGCAGCGTGTTTGCATCTAGATGTGTCTTTGCATTAATCTAAGAGGTACTAAGTAACATGATAAATGGTAATCCAAATAGTTATAAAACATCCACACAGTGGTATTTCTAAACATCCGTTTCTTTCACACATCATTTTGACAGGAGACTGCAATTTCCAGAAGTATTTCCATAACTTTTGCACTGTCAGTGTTTTCTCCAACGACACTGGCATCTTGTATTTATATAAGTTTATTTTATAGTATAGAGATTCAAAAGAAAAGTGCAGCCTTTTGTTGGCATACAGCTGGTGTTACTCTGTAAGGTTTGCCAGTAGGGAGTTTCTATCATCTAATTAAATTGAATCTACAAGGTTGTTTTTATATTTGTGCTTATATCCCTTGATTATATGAACTTCTTTTTTTTCCTCCCCTCTCCATTGCATGTGGGTGTTGTAAAACTGGAAGGTGCTGGAATGGAAAGTTCATTCAACTGCCTGCAGTCAAGTGAATAAAAATGTAAAACATAGGTCTAAAGCACAAGGTTTAAAGCTGCAGTAACTTCATGCTGTTGTGCAGCCTGCTATCAGAGTTTCCTTGTGAAGATGGCTGTTTACTTAAACTGTCAGAATATACACAAAATGTAGTTTCATGTGACTTTGAGTACTGGGGACACACATAGTACTGTGAAAGCTTTAGAATCTATCTATTAAAACTTTCATACTTTCTCCTAATCATCTCCAGCTCATCTGCCCAAGACTGGGTTGCAGAGAGCTACTGGAGATGATGTCTGTTGAGAGACGCAAAAGCCAAATCCTAACTGCTTGTCTTTAGTGATACCTTGCACTTCGAGGAGCTAACTCCTGACTGGCTTCTGATTTGGAGTAAAGCATGCATTAATAAAGAGAGAGAAAGGAAGTGTAATTTGTAAGTCAGAACTTGAGATGAGGAAAGCAAAAAGAGTGTAAGACAGGAAAATGAGAGACAGGCAATGCTGGATTAGATTAAATGCAGGCAGTAAAGCTATTCTGGTCTATATACATATGGAAATGCAATCCAGAAGTAAGGATTAAAAATACTAGGGTGGAGTAAACCTAATTAAAATTGTTAGGAGTGCCTATTTTCTTTCTTTTCATTCTCTTTATGCTACTTTCTTTTGCTTGTCTTTGTCTCTATATAAAATATTTTATTCAATATATAAGACTTAAATTCATAGCTTGTCAGTAGAACCAAAGAAGTCTTGATCTCTCATCTTACCCATCTGTCTGTGTGAATGAACAAGTTAAACAGAACTTGTTTTGTGTAGTGCAAATTCAAAATACTCCAGGTTATTCCCACAGCTGCACACATACTTTGCTCATGAGCTGGTATTTAGGACTGGGCTCATCCCCAAGCTTATGATCAGTCCCATTGACATCAAATAATGTGCCAGTTAGTTCCATGATTAGTATGGAAATGCCACAATAGGGTTTTTTAGGGCATTTTCTTCTGTTATCCTCCTCACTGTTGTTTTCATATCTATATTTTTGCCTCTTCCTTGCTCTGCAACTAATCACTAAATGCCCAAGCCCACTGATTTCCAGCATAACACATCCTCACACTGTTCACTCAGCTCATGTGTTACATCCTACTCTACTTCCCTGCGGCTGTCATATCAGTGAGATTGTAGCTGTTTGGAGTCACACTACCTACTAGTTTACACTCCAGATTGCCTACTAAAATGGAAGTGTTCCCAAGTGCTGACTGTGCAATATCGTAATAAACATTTTGCAAACATTCTTAATAACCTTTACCTTTTTAGGGATGAACATGTGCATCCAACATTGTCATAAGATTTAAGGGTATTCAGTGCATCATAAGATTGATCCGTATTTCATTGGTTATGCTTCCATAAGATTAAATAAGGGGGGGAACCATGATCCACCAGTAGATTCAGGTTCCAGACATCCAGATGTTTTAAAGGGAAGCCTTGTAGCAACCTGTAGCCTAAATACCTGTCTAAATTTGACCTTTGAGTATTCCTTGCTTTGTGCTCTCTGTAGCTATTTGTCAGTCAGTGCAAAAGGTCATATTGGCAGAGTAATGGTTGGCCCAAATGTGAGTAAGTACATCAGTTGAAGGAGAAAAATTGGATGTACCCTTACTCTGTTGTATGCTCAAGGTAGAACTATGGGAATTATTCAAAACCAGTGCTGATGGTTGAGGGAGAAGGCACCAGAAAGCTCTTATGTTAACTAAAGCATGTTGTTCCTTTCTCTGAATGTATGCAGGTACCAAAATATCCAGCGAACTATTGCCACAGAGCGGACTGAAGATGATGCAGTAGTAAACAACAGGGTGGAGAGAGTTCCCACTGGAGGAGGAAGTGACTCTGAGGCAGAGCCTTCCCAGCAAAGCTCAGGTATGGGGGAAGCTGTTGAGTGATGTATGTTCAGTGCCATTTAATGGTGGCACTCAGTTCTGAGAAAATCTGCATTTCCATGGGAGACTGGAACTTTATTGTACTGGATTACAAGATCTAGTTGAAGGAAAAGAAGTTTACACTTGAAGCTGCAGGTTTTAGATCTGAAGCTACAGGTATGAAGCTAGAGATACAAAGGGCCTCCATTTCTTTAACAGCTACTGAGACAGACAAAGTATTTTTACTTTAGTAAAGGGCTATTTGAAATGAAAATGTAAAAGATACCTGGTTTTTATACCTTAGTAGTTGCAAAACCAGCCCTGTCTTATTTTTGCTGCAGTGTGATTTTATATCTTAGGGCATTGCAGTTCATTCTCTCTGGGTATGGCTTCTGAACTGCCACATATGCCCATGTAGTTTCACCTGCAGCAACCCTGGCATCAAGTATGAAATACCTGTGCGTTTAAAGCTGCAATTTTGTGATATCCCTGAGCTAATGTAAGTAAGTATGGACTGCCACTGAAGGAGGCACAGGTGGTTCTTTTTGCTTGTCACTAACTTACATGACAGGACCCCGTACCAGAGCAGAGAACTGATCTGCATGAAAAGGACTTTGTTCCTTGTAACTGACCTAGTTTATAGCCAGATTGGTTCTTTCATCTGACTCATTAGGTGACCAGATAAGAACAAGTGGCACTACAAAGAAGAAAACATGTACCCGGGGCAGGATGGGATGGCAGGGAACTCTTCTACTCCTTTTGGTGGTGGTCAAATTGTGTTAAAACATCTGTGAAACCATAGCCTAAGCTTTTCAGGTAAGAAACACCAGCAGTCACTCTAGTGCCTGCTTTGCAGCTTGTGGACAAGCAAAAAATGGCTGTCTGCTTTGAGAACTCTCATGACCAAAATGAGTAGTCAGTTCTCTTCCTTTGGATCATTCTCACCTCCATCTAACTTTGGTTTCTGTGTTGTCTGCTATAAGTCTGACTTCTTGCCATCCTTTTGCCATCCCTCTGTAAATAGCATTGGCAAAGGGAAAGAACCGGGACAACATCTCCTTGAATTTTCTTGACGTTCCATGTTGGATAGGAAGAATTGCACAGACAAACAGTGAACTTTTAAATTTTTATCAAGTTTAGAAAAATACTCATTTTTGCCTGTTTATTTTTCTGATCAGGTATTTTTAGCTTGAAAATCAATTTTGTCCAAGACTGTTTTATGTTTGATATTCAAAGCTTCTTTACAATCCTTTGTACTGCAACTTATGGTAGCCTTTACCTGCACTGGATCTTATAGGGAGAACCCAGTCCTCTGTGTGAAATGGAAAGGAGGTGCACATTGTTTTATTAGTATTTAACTTAAAAGTAATGTAGTCGTTACTTGTAACATGTAATCACTTACTATCATAGCCTACCTAATAAAATAGTAAATCAATAGGAACTGCTACCAGTAAGTATTTAAGTCAGCTTATTGAGTAACATTCACTTTTTTAACCCTGAAGACCTAATGAGTATGGTATATGTCATCTTAAGTGATTAGGTAATTGGTTTTGCTATAGGTAATTGCTTTGCTTTTAGAAGACAAAATCAATATTGCATAAAATGCCAAGAATTAAAAAAATCAAGGGTGATGTAAGCACACTAGGATAAGAAAAAGCTGCTATATGATAGCTTTGCTGTTTGCCTTTTAACTGAAAGCATCAGAAGGAATACAATTTAGGCACATTTACGCAAGCCAGTAGAAATCAGTTTAACTCAGTTACAACAGTTTAACAGTGGATTCAGTCTGCAGTTTAAAGTGGATACAATAATGTGAGGTGTCTAGCAGGAAGAAAAGAAAATGGGAATCTATATTTATTCTGTTGATAATGTCTGCATCTGACTTCCTTGGACTACAAATAAAAGTTGGCTTGTATTTGAAAGCACTAGAACTGCACACTCAAGCCATAATTTCATGGTAGGAAGTATTTTCTGGTGGCTGTAGAAGGTCAAGGAGTTCTTACCTCTACAGTTACATTCTCAAATGCTCAGTTCCGTGCTTCATGAGTTGATACAAGTTAAAAATAATCCTTTTGTGTCTGTCTTTGTTTTCTTGTCCATACAAGTCTACAAAACAATGAACTTTCTAAAACTAGTGCAATTACTAGTAAAGGACGATGCTTTGCAGCACCAGCATGGATGTGAGTGGCTGAGCAGGGGGTTTCCTTAACCCAGTCTTGCTACCAAATGCTTTCTGCTGGCAAACCCCATCAGGCTGGATTGGGAAATTAGATCTGTCTAAAATCAGCAGTGGGGGCAACAGTCAGGACCTGGGTGACAATATTGAATTGTATCAGCTGGTAAATCTGTTGCAATGACATCAATGTTTAGAGACAGCCGTAGATACGACACAGAGTATTATAACATACAGTACACAAAAATGTCCAGCTTCTGCCCTTCTACTGTCAGCACTGCACCACTAACCACAAGGGGAATGTGCCAGTTTGCCAGCACATTTGTCTGGGAGACACGAAGAAGGTAGGTGCACTGGGCAGGATGGTGACTTCTTTATACCATCATTTTTGCAGCCATTTATTAAAGGTTAAATGATAGGCTGCACTTGCCATTGCATTAATTGGATCTTCCTGCTTGTTTGTGTTTATTGTCCAGAGATTAGGAGGGAAGGTTCCCTTTCTCCTGTGAATTCTCAAAAAATCACCTTGTTGCTGCAGTCTCCAGCTGTGAAGTTCATCACCAATCCTGAGTTCTTCACTGTGCTGCATGCAAACTATGTGAGTAATTATGATTTGCTGTCTCACATTGCCAATTTGTGAATCCAGGTGCTGCACCCCACGCCTGCAGGGAGGATGCACAGTGAATTTCAGCTGCATGATTCGGAGCTCAGTTGTTCTTTCTGAGCACCAGACCAGGTTGGGGACAATACAGACAGGCTGTTCCAAGGACTTTCTTGCTGGAATTCTGCCTCATACAAGGAATTTCCTGACACAGAGAAGCTCATTAATGTTATCCTTCCAGAATAAGCAGGAACCCTTGCTTTCAGCTTGGTTGATTCTGTTGTCTGTTGCCACAGGGAGTGAGGTTTTGCCTTTAGAGCCATGTTCCTGAGAAATCTTACTTGGATAACACCAACTCTTGGGGAAATAAGGAGAAAACACTGTTAATTAATGCAATTTGCATTCCCAAGAATAAGGTGGACATAATGCAGAGAAAGAAATACTGACTTGAGTCAGTTTTGGAAAACACAGGAATGAAAATGAATTCTCAATATTCAAATAACTTTTCTTTTGCCATTAATGCAATAAATCTGTAATTTTTCTTGCAAACCTGGAGCAGAGTGGAAAAATTTAATGATAGGACAACCAGGAGGAAGTAGATAGGGAAATACCACAAGGAGATGCAGTCCTAGTTTCCCATATCTTGAACATAGCTCAGATAGACATCTACATAAGACTTGGGAATATTTGGAAAGTCATCCATTTCTGGGTAGGGATGACCTTTCTTTTTGAAAGGAAAAGAAATTAAAGCACGTCAGGAGTCGGTCAGCAGAGGTCTTTTGCTAACTACAGGCATCAAGTTTTGGCTGTAGTGCTCTGCGGATTCAAGCCAGCTGTCCATCTCCATCTGCCAGACATTACTGCCCATGAAATCCACAAAACAGAGGGTATATTAACTCATCTGATATTACCTGAACTAGGTGATGGAGAGCATGTTATGTCTTCCATTGATGTGTTGCTATATGATGAATTATAGCTGAGAGCAGTATCATTTTTATTTGGCATAGTTTCTGCCAAATGAGCAACTGATTCCATAGTGGTGTGAGGAACAGCTCACAAGAGACTGAATCCCAGTTTTATTTCTCACTGAAATAAAAAAGCTAAGAGAGGCCTTCAGTTTGAGCTATATAAAATTGTCTCTACTATGAGAGCCAGAATGATCTATTGAAACATCTGTCAAATGGTCATACAGATTCCACTTGTATAGGAATAATGGCCCACATAACTTCTAGCTTAACAGGGTTGTAATATTTTAACCACAAGCTCCTATTAAAATTTCAAGCTATTAATTATACCAATGAAGTGGGGATTGGAAAATATTATCCCACAGTTAGAACTAAAAGGGAAAGGCTCTAATTTTTTGAGATATTTTATTTCCATGGAGGGATAAAACTACATTACGTTTTTTGTTTCCTTAGTGCAGCTAGGAGATATTCAGTCAGTGATCACACACAAGGTCAAAATACAACTTCTGTCGTGGAGTAGGCTGGGATATTACCCATTCATGACCATGAAGCTTTCCCAGGTTATAACCAGGTCGTATCTTTAGGGCAGAGATTATATCCCTGTGAATTCATAGCATTTACCAACCCTTGCTATAAATAAGGACCTTGTGCTACAGGGAGCATTCTCCTCTCAGCACTACCACCCTGATAAAGCCTTACATAATGAAGATAATATTTTCAAACATTCAGTGTATTATAGTGGTTAAGACGCATTAAAAAGTACTGGGAAAATGAGAATTAAAAGCTGCTGGGTCGGATTCTGTGGGCAGATTACAGGTGTGCACACTGGGGCTCACTTCACTGGAGGCACAAGTCCTCCAGTGATCCTTTATTATTCTAGTGAGTAATTAAAGCCTTTGGGCTGACCAGCAGAACCAATGCACTCATTTTCTCTCTAGAGGTAAGCTTTTGTAAACTTTCCTACCCTGTCTTGAGGAGCTTTTCCCCTGAGGTAAAAGGTCCCATGAGTAGCATGTAGATGAGAAAAAGTGTGGTTTGTGCTTTATTGAATACACTGTGGCAACAGTGAGAGTTCACTTTGGGCCTTATTCTGCAACCAGATCAACACTAACTCACTTGGAACTGCACCAGGGCATGTTCTTCTAGGAGGTGTATTTAATGACTATTGTGAGATACAACGAGCTGCCCGAGGAGTGGCATTCATCTGATTCATGAAAATATCTAACATGCTTTGTGGTCACTGGAGAAACAAATACTTATTTACAGGAAATGGTTCATATCTTCCAGAACTAGACAATTGAAAGTGTCTCTGTCTTGTGGCTATGAAGTGACCATAAAGTGGCAAGCTTAGATGTAGACATCTGTGCTGTAGTCCTCTTAAGTTCATGAATCCTATCACATGCATTTTGATTTTAATTATAACATAAATACATATTCATAACTATCTTTGCATCTTTTTAGCTTCGTCCAGTCACAGATGAATTGACCACTGAAAGCACTGAAACAGGCTACATTTGTCTTGAGCATGTGGTGGTTTAGCTCACTGTCTGTTTGGAGTGCATTAGAAAGGCAGTTTATGCGCAAGTGAACTGTACATAACATTTGGGGTATTTCACTTTCCAGGTTGCACTTCTTAATTCTAGGTATTCATGTAAAGTAGTCATTCAAATCAAAACAATGAGATGGAAATGATTCTTTACTCTAGAAGAATTTGTTTTAGTTCTTTAGGTCATATGTCCCTTATCAAGGGCATATGTCCCTTGAAATAACAAATACGTTGTTTTGACAACAGAACTGGTTTTCCTCACGTCTGTTTTCCATCTCTTAGAGTGCCTATCGAGTCTTCACTAACAGTACATGCTTGAAGCATATGATTCTGAAGATCCGTAGAGATGCTCGCAATTTTGAGCGCTATCAGCACAACCGAGACCTGGTAAATTTTATCAACATGTTTGCTGATACCCGACTGGAGCTTCCTCGTGGCTGGGAGATAAAAACTGACCAGCAGGGCAAGGTAAGAGTGCCAACAAAACGCATCAGTTGTTTAACACAGCACATCAGGCTACATGATTGCCAAGGGTTCCTTCCTTCTTGACTCGGAATTTGTGGAGGTTTGGTTTAAACAAGACAAGCAGCAAGCACAGTTATCTTAAAAGCAGAGAAAAGCTTCAAGAACAAATGTTTTGGAGGATAGTGGTGACCCCCTAGCTTTCTGTGGAATTTTGTATGTGTCCGGCATTGGACTATTAAGAATGGTTTAAGCCAGATTTTAGATCTGTCATAACTGCAAAATTTGGCTTAGGGTCTCTGCCTCCAGTGAAGCTTTGCTAAATGACTTTTGGAACCACTAAAGAGGCTAAAGCAGTGATCCATTCCCTTCTCTCTTGTTTACCACATGGCTGTTATGCATGATTTTGAACTACATAGTTTCAGGTATTTGCCAAGAAAGTCCTGTCATTCACACATGTCTTCCATAGGCTGTACCTAAACAGCGTATTTGTGACACACAATAGCCAGTGGTTTTCACTTTATGATCCTACAATATCATCACAGTGTTGCCAGTCATCTTACAAAAAACCGTTGTTCCCCTGTGTTTCAGTCTTTCTTTGTTGACCACAACAGCCGTGCTACCACCTTTATAGACCCCAGGATCCCGCTGCAGAATGGCCGTCTCCCCAATCACCTGACTCACAGGCAGCATCTGCAGCGACTTCGTAGCTACAGCGCTGGCGAGGTAACTGCTGGCATCAATACAGTTACTTGTGACAGCAATCGCCTGTAGAACTAACAGCACTCCTTATCTTTGAAATGCATTTAAACAGAATGTCTTGTGGATTTTCATCTTCCAATGGAAGTAAGGGATTTTTTTCTTTCTGAAGGGTTTATCTCAGAGCTTGCTGGTAATGCAGGTTATTTTCAGAATAAAATAAGAAACAAGTAAAACTAAATAATGGAAGTGAAATAATGACAAAATAGATTTTAAAAGAAGAATCTGTATTTGACATCCTAGTCTTGCTTAAGTGAAGTCATTCATTGTTTTTATAGCCTGCTGTTTCAGCAGCTTCAGGTGTTTCTTCATTCCCCACTGTGACACTGAGCTCTGAAAAGATATCCCTAGCAGTAGTGTAGTAATGTGTGTTGATGTTTGCTTCCCTAGCTTTCAACCACATTAAACATCTTTCCTGTGTTTCATGGGGGTGATTTGTATCACTGAGGGCCACAGGCAGGATTGATAGAAGTGTAAATACTGGGTTTGTATTGTGGATTTAAGGAAGAAAAAGTACCAGTAGTCAGATTCTTCATGTAGCAAATCCATACAGTTGAACATCTGTAAAGATTGAAGCTGAACAGCAGTAAAGATTAAAGATCTTCCTCTTCCAGAAAAACATCTGGGGAAATGCTTGTTAAATTAATGTTTAGATTTATTGCAGCAGGACCTGCCTGAACACCTGCCACTGCCAAATGGAGTTGGGATCGGGAGGTCAGAACTTCAGAACCAAAGGCAAAGCAGGCATGAGTAGCTTGGATAGATATTCCCCATCTTGGGTGAACACAGCAATATATTTTTTGAAGACAGAATTGTATCAATGGATCTGTTTCAATCACATCTTCTCACCAACTTAGCAACTTCCATCTGGCAACAGCCTGCAGTTTAGTTTTGATGTTGTGACAAAACTATTGACAGGAATGTGAAAGTCACCTACATGCTTATTCATATTTGCGCCCAAGCTTGCCTGGGGCTTGCTTACCATTTCATCATATCAGGGACAGAAACACCACTGAGCAACTCAGGTTACCTAAGCCAAAAATGTACACTTGGTTTTGCAAGTGCTGTCAAGGCTGGCAGAGAACAATTTGCAATAAACCCAAAATACCAAGTACGGGGGAGGGAGTGAAAAGCATTGAATTCTTGTGAGTAATCATTCTCTGGGGAAATTGTAAACTGTGAATTGAGGCCACTGATTTGTCATGATCAGCCAATGAAACAGATTTCTGCCTTGGGAGCCATCAGTGCTGGCACCTTCATCTCACCGTTTTGGTGGCCCAGATCCCACAGTGCTTTTGCACCCTTGTCATAATCAGTAGCTTCCACTCTGGAAGTATCTACTCCTTCACTGGAAGGACTCCCATTATTTTACAAGGACTTTTAATTGGTGCCTAAAAGTCCACCATTTTCAAGGTGAAGATTCAACCCTTTGCAGCTCAGCCCATTTATTAAGAGCCACATGTTCCATGACATTACTTCCAAGTCTGTTTGGATGTGCTTTTATCCTATAAATTATGTTTGTGGGGACACACTTGGGACTTTTGTCCTGGCCATGTGTCAGCTGTCTGCAGTCCAGCTGGTTTCTTTGCTGAGCAGGTGGTGTGGCCTTTGGAATCCATCACCAGGACAGCAAGAAGGACCAGGAAAGACAATAGCAAGTTTTGAACATTATGTACAGGTATCAGTTGAGCCCAAAGGAGGGCAGAACAGTGCAGTTCCAGTCAGGATAGCTTGTGGATGCCAGGAAGGGTACAGAAGAGAAACAAGGTAATGAGAGATAAAACTCCCCGCCTTGGCACACACCTGGCATCCTGCCCAAGTGCCAATGCGAGTTGCCAGTGCCATGTGGACTTCCCAGGGACTTTGTGACACTGACTGATCAGTTAAGGAAAGAGCAGATGAGTCCAAAGTGGGAAAAAGGAAATATCCAGCTTTACACACTTGGTGGTGGCTCTTAGATGAGTCACCAGAAAGAACGATTCTAAGAGATTGTGATCTTGGTACTCAGCAGTGGACAAAAAAGCAAGTGTAATATCTGGAATTCTTGGAAAATGGATAGAAAGACCTGTTTAACCTAGGAGAGGACAAGCATTACAAGAACTGAGTTTTGGTAGAAAAAGCCAAAATAATCAAAATCAGGCAGGGTTGAAATACAGTGACAGTAGCTAACCATAGGAACTAGTGATTTCATGGGCACTGGGTCTCCATTTCTTCATAGTTTCAGGCCAAAACACCATGCAAAAGCCAGTTTTATGTTAGTCACCAACAAGTTTCAAAGCTCCCTATCCAGGGGAGTGCAGTGAATTGGCTGTGGTGCTGGTGTAAAAGCAGTCATCTTCAGCTCTCCCTTCCATCTATCTTCAAAATCTTTCTGGCTCATCAAAATGTGGCCTTGATTCCTGCCCAATAATCCATGGTGCTGAACAGAAAACCTTGCAATACTAATAAAAAATTGATTTTTATTGTTTCAAATATACTTTTAGAACTCCCTCATGAAACTAGAACATAAAATGATACTTTCTTAGATATGACAGTTTCCTTTGCTTTATGACATTTAAAATTCATTGTCAGTAGAGAATAGAAAAAGCTATTGCATAGCTACTATAAAAGGCTTGTTGTTGCTTTCAAGTACTTTTATTCAAGGCTTACCCCACCTATTAAGAGGCCAAGTGAAGATGAAACCTGCCCTTTTTCCTCTCAATCTCCGTATGGTGAGCTGTGTTTTTAAATGGCTGTGCATATAATAGTACTCCATTTTGCTCCAACAAAGCATCCATTTCATAAATCTGTAATATTTATGCTTTTCTTTATGTTGAAGTATTCTCCTAAATGAAAGACCTCTCTAAAAATTTTTGCTATCCACCTGAGTAGATTCTTGATATTAAATAGTATTATATACATGTATTTGACAAAAATGCTACAGATTCTTTCATAAACACTTCTTTAAGGTATCAGTCTTTTACAGGAAAAAGGTGATTGATGCTTCTCTTGGTTACCTGATTTTTGAACAGCAAAGTTCAGGGAGCTGTACTGGCCACCAGTAAATAGGAGAACATAGGTCACCGAGTGCTTTATTTCCTTCTGCCACTGCTATAAACAGAACAGGTCAGAAACTCTTCCCATTCTCTCTAAGAGACTTTCCATCTGCAATGGAAATGAACATATATGATTACAGGGTAGGGATTTTAAAGACAAAAAGAAGAAAGAAGCACTCATCCATAATAGAGAGGCAAGAGTTTCTGGTTAGCAAGAAAAGCAGAGGAGGTAATGGAATATAGCAGTATATAAAACTCCCATCTGACCCAAACCACAACCAGCAAGTAGCAGAATTCAAACAGGCAGGAGCCTCTCAAATCCAGCAGTGATATAAAACCCAGGAAAGGTTATTATATCATTGAAAGGCTCCTGTGATAGTTTGGACTCACCACTCTGGTTGCAACATCCCAGTATCAATTGCAAAGCTGTTAAGCCTGCCATCAACCTGTCAGATTACCCTGCTCTAGATGAATCAGGTCACTAAATCGTTAGAGGGGTCACTCTTCTTTTTTTAATTAGACAATAACATGCTTATCTAAATGAAATGATACGATTAAAAAATAGACAAGGTGCTTATGATTAAACACTGAATTGCAGCAATCCATTAATTGTACTGTATTAGCTAAAGATTGGAAAGAGGAGTGTTAGCAAAATGGAAGTTAATTGGACAGCTGGGAATTTTCCTCTTGTGTTGCCAGAGAAAAATTGTTTAGAAGTGTAAGTGTGTAAAGAGCATGATGCAAACATAGCATCAGCGATGCCTAATGCTGGTGATGAAGAGAAGGACAGCACCACAGCACGTGCAATTTATTATGGTAAGGTGCATACAGAACTGAATTCTTGCAATCTAAATGGCTTTAGCTATTAAACCAGAATTGGGAAGAAGGGAAGCAGGGACTGAAAGGCTCCTTTTCCTGGGCTGTAGACACTTTTGCTTTCAGAAGGATGCCTGGGCCTGAGGGCAAAATCTGCTTAAAACAGAGCTAGACTTGCAGTGTCAGTTGGCCCATGGGGGTGTGTGAAGGAGACAAAGGAAGAAGATACAGCACAGCAGGGGAGGACTTAGTGAACTGTGTATGGCCTGCTTGAAAGTTCTTCCTGTGTTTAAAGGTGAGAAGGGCTGGACCAAGTTTAGCACATCAGTCCATTAAATACTGTGGCCTCACTGTTCTCTCTGACACTGGGATAACTGTATTGCAGTCAGCAGAAGCACACCAATATAAAACAGGTGCAAGTGAAATCATAACTGAATGATGGAGTGAAACATTCACCATGCCCTTTTTCAGCAGTTCTGTGTTTTCAGTTACTGTATGTTTAATTAGAATCATTAAGATTTTTAAGTTTTTAACCTGTGGCTTGACGTGTATCAAGTGCATTGACTGGTGTCTTGTTTTTTTTATGCTTTACTTTTTATGCTTTAATGTGCTCCAAAGGCAACTTGCCAGTCTTCTCGGCTTACATTTGTATCCAGTTGGAAGATCTGGCATTTGGCTGTACTACTGAAAATGGGTTGGCACCATTTGCTTGGATGCAGAGCTAAGCATTTAAAATATTGGAGTAGGGGCAATTTCTTCCTGAAGCAGTTGCCAAGTACTACAATTTGTGCAGTGAGAAAGGAGCAGCTATTAGCCCAACAGAATGGCAGTTGGAATTCCTACCACATCTTGTCCTGATACAGGGTGTCCTCACACTGATCTTGTAGCACTGCTCCTCTGTTGGCTTTCCTGTGTCTGTATTTTGGAGGAACACACATGAAAGAAAGGTGGATTCTTCTCATCTTGCACAAACCCCCACAGAGTTACCCAGCAAGTAATGACTTACTGAAGACAGATTGACAGACCTCATTGTATGGCTTTTTATATCCTCATACCTACATGTTTTCCCACCTTTTAATGTATCTGTCTTCCTGACATGATTCCATTCAGCGGGTGCTGTGTTTAGTGGCATTCTTTGAGTGCCTTACTTAAGTAGTAGAGGTAAATTTCCTTCTTACTACTCTTTCTATCAGCTCTTCAGATTATGTTCCTTTTTCAGTGTGTACAATTCAACTTCTCTTTCTGGTTATGCAAGTTAGGCAACTCCTTTTTGTGACAATATAGCTCTTGTCTCTCTTGTGATCTACACAGATATACCTTCCTTATGTTATTTCCAATATTAAATTCCCCTTCAACAGGTTGCAGTGTTGTGGATTTTTCTTCTTTTTTTCAAATTAACATTGTTGTAAAAACCTTGTAGTAAATGCAGTATGGTATTATAGAGATTTTAGTTTCATTGCACCAGAGGACTCCATCACCACAATACCTTTATGAACTGGCATTTCAATCTGCATCCTGGTGCCTTCACTGCAGCATCAAAGGGATGTGATAGCTGCAGATAATGGTGTCCCTCCATTTGGAAGCACAGAATTACCTGGCTTTTTTAAGTTGAAGTATAAAGCTGTAGTTTTTGTACAGTCTTTCTGTCCTTCAGTCACTCAGCATCACAGACCATTCTGAAGGTCAAAGGCATAAAGATAAAGAACATTTGTGTTGACTAATGTGCTACCAACAGTCAATTCTGATCATTCTTTCCCTTTCCTCTGATGCTGTAGGCCTCTGAAGTCTCTCGAAACAGAGGAGTTACTCTGTTGTCCAGACCAGGCAATAGTCTTGTAACAGCTATTCGAAACCAGCACCATCATGAGACATTACCTCTGGGTAAGCCAAGTTCCTTTTTTCTTTTCAAAGCACTTCTCACAAAGATGCTTTTTAGAGCATCTTATCGACCACATGCACTGCTTCACGTTGCCCTGTGCCTCACCAGCAGTGCAGTGTGCCCCTGCACAGTCATGGTGATGTGACCAGGCCCTCTGTGGGGCCTGGCTTTATTTAACTGGTTATTCCCCAGTAAATAAAGCCTCTGTATTTTTTTCCCCTTTTCCAGCTTACAATGACAAGATCGTTGCATTTCTACGCCAACCCAACATTTTTGAGATGCTGCAGGAGCGTCAGCCCAGCTTGGCCAGAAACCATGCACTCAGGTACTGCTCTTTTCCAGACTGTTGAAACCATGTTCCAGGAAGAACTTCTGGCAGTGGGGGAAACCAAACTGTAGGAACTGTAGTACAGAAGATGAAGCTGGGCCTCATATAGAGCCGTTACCAGTAACAAGTAGGTGTTGACCACCAGAATCTGTGTAATTAATATAATTATTTTCCACAGACACCTAAGAATTAAGAAGAATCAAAATAACTATGGGCAAACAGTGACATATCTTATTTCCATTCTAAGTGTTACAGAATAGCAGCAACTCTGTCTTCACCTCCAATTATCACTTCACTTTTCAGAAGTTAGGTTGAAGTTGTGTTTGAATGGAAATCAGCAGCAAAACTCCAGTAACTTCATCAGAACCAAGATTTTACCTCATGGTTGGATTTATACCCAGGCCATGGACATTGTCACACTAGATTTCATAAATAGGAACATTATGAGGTAGTTCTACTCCTGCCTTTAATCTTTCTCACTTACGACTTAATGGAGGTCCTTTCCAAAGTAATCAAATTGTATCTTTCTTTTTCTTATGCCTATTCCTTTCCTTAGGTGTAAGAGAAAAGTAAAAACAGAACCAAAAGTCAGTACAATTTAAACTCATTCTAATTCCAAAGGTTAAATTATTGTTTTGGCCAAGAACAGAAGCTGGCATTAGTTGGTCTTAGCAATGCCAGTTTGACCAAGAATTTGGTTTGTGCTGTGCAGTAGAAAGTGGGGCCGCAGGACTGGTGAAGGAGGGAAGGGAGAGCAAAGGAAGGACCTTTGAGTTATGGCAGTGCAGTTTCTGCTGATAGCCCTACTGACTCACTGTTTATCTGTGAGTGCCAGACAAAGAGTTCTTTGGATGTAAGGATTAGACTTCCTTCCTGGAGGAACTAATACATTCAAATAATATGAGGGAGATAGAATGAAAAATGCTCTCAGTATTCAAGATGTATGTTTCCGTAACTGAGAATTTTTTATCTTCACCATCAAATTATTCCACACTACCTTTTTTTCCTCAGCTGTGATTTGAATTCTCATTTCTCAGAGAACAGATGATGCTTTTATCTCCTTTTGAGCAGAGAACAGAATTGACTAGTGATAGGGACTAGACAGCTTAGCCAGTACATAATGAGATTTGTAACAGGATATTGAGCCCTTTGCCTCCAGGTCATTGCTTTGATTATGCCTTAGGTCAGGAGCAATCCCAAGCCACTACCTAATGCTTATACAGCAGCTATTAAGCAAACTCCTAGGAGACAAATGTCTGTTTTATACAGAGCTTGATTCTGCAGTACATTGCAGTTTTACACAGCAAGGTGCTAAAGCACATCCTTGACTTCAGATAGGATCCTTTGACTTGATACTATAATAAATATTCTTGGACACGGCAGTGTTTAAGAAACACACTGACAAAATGGAGTGTAGATCTGTACCTTCCAGGGTCCTGATCTGCTGATAGGATCCTGTCCTGTGTTTCCCACTCCTTAGCAGTCATTTAAACAACAAAATGTATGATTTTACACATGTACTGTATAACTTCTGTGTGATCAATTACTATCAAATATATGTTAGTGTCATTTTCCAGACAGGCCTGACAGAGGTAAAGGACATGGTATTATGTCAAATTCTGGTGGTCATAGGTGGTGTACTAGTTGTAGCCTTAAACAAAAGATCCCTGTCTGTCAGTGACCATAGGTACAGCACTACACCTGAGCTTGGAGGACTAAGAATCATTCTGTTCTCTAAAATATGGTATCAAATCTGAGTGATAGAAATAGATGACTTTTTTGCCAGTTTGTTCGTGAGATTACAAAATGAATCAGGTAGTTGCCATTTTTGTAAAGAGAGAAACAGGAACTGGCAAAATATCAAGGAATAAGTCTGTGCTTTAGTTCATGCCTTGATACTGGCATGATCTCTTCTTTGTCTCTTCTTCTCACTACTATTATTTTTGTTTCAGGGAGAAGATCCATTACATTCGGACAGAGGGTACACATGGGCTTGAAAAGTTGTCCTGTGATGCAGATTTAGTAATTCTGCTGAGGTAAGCAATTTGATCAAAAGCATAATGTCATTGCTTATGGTACCAGAGAAGCTGGTTGGCTCCTTCTCATAATTGAAAAGACTTTGTTAAATCTTCCAGGTCATATGTAACTAGAACAGGATTTATTGTTACTGATAGTCATCCAAAATGATCCATACAATCTGTCAACTCTTACTTCTGGAAGGCAGCCTCCATCAGTGCAGTAAGCTCCATCCTCAGCCAGCTCAATCAATATAGCTGTTGCCATCAAGTAGCAGAGAAAAAAGAATCAGATCAGAATGCTTTCTTTGTATGAAAAAACTCTTGTTTGTTTGGTTGGTTTTTACAAGTAAATAATGTACTCTGCTTGTGAAATCACTAGTTTTACTAAGGCCTGCACACACAGGGCCATGGCACGCTAATGAAACCGATGCACAGTGCAGTGAGCTCTGTTTGGGTAATGTAGATAATAAGGCTTTGTCCTGGGTTCAGCAGCAGCAGTCATCTTTTCTCCTTCTTAGTAGCTGATGCAGTGCTGTGTTTTTGATTTTCGGCCTGGGAACAGTGCTGATAACACCAATGTTTTCAGTTGCTGCTCAGTAACGTTTACTCTGACCAAGGGCTTTGTGAGCCTCATGCTCTGCCAGGGAGGAGGGGAA
>JBAFWW010044306.1:19333-35135 GCA_036873685.1 Agapornis canus
AGGAAGGGGGGTTAGAAACTGGGTTTAAACCACAACAGGCTTCAATTTTTGTTGGAACCAGGGAGCTTGATCTTTAAGTCCTAGCTTTTTTTGTTCAGCACAGATAAGGACTTTATTGTCTTGGTCATACATGGAAAATGTTGCATTCCCCACGGGTTTTTGGTGTGCTCTGTAGCACTGCCTAATGAAAGAAGTTTACAACTGATGCCCGTCAGCTTAATCCAGATGGTCAAAGAGCTGAGCTATATGAAAATGTATGACCCAAGAAAAGCAACCTGAGAGACACATATGTGTATCTTTGCTTCTCACTGATAATATGTTGAAGTTGTCCCTGTTTACTATATAGCCCCAGATACAGATTAAGCTGCTGTGGTAGCATAAAACATACAATAAAATTAATTTTGTTCTTCATTACTGGTGACCACACCTGATTTGTGAAACCTGTGGATTTTATGAATCCATGAGATCAGAGGTGCACCCAGACTTCATGGGATGAATGTGAACCAACTCTCTCCCTGTCGCTTTTTCCATGCAGCCTTTTTGAAGAGGACATCATGTCCTATATACCACTGCAGGCTGCCTTCCACCCTGGTTACAGTTTCTCTCCTCGCTGCTCACCCTGTTCATCACCCCAAAATTCTCCAGGTAAGGGGATGAGAAAAATAATACAAAATCGTGCATTTGTGGTATTTCTCCTGGTAAATACATAGGGGCAGCTGTCAGCCTGGTAGTTCCAGTGCCCACTCCAAATCTGAGCCCAGCTGCTGTGTTACTGAATGAGTCACCATTGCTGTTATGTATCTGTTGATAGGTTAACAGTAGCTGAAACAGAGCTCAGAGATTGTCCATATGAAAGAAGGTATTTTCCTGCTTTTTGTGTAGTTGGAAAAGATTAGGATAAAAGAACCCACCAAGAAGGAAGCACATTCATATTCTGTGACAGCAGCAAAGAGCAGCTTCCAATCAAAGATGTATTACAATACTTCCAGTACCCCACTAATGTTCAATCTCCTCCCTTTGGTGTTCCAAAGACTTCTGTTCTTCCCAAGTCACATCTATTTTAAGACCTGAGGTGGTCATCTTGATCATCTAGTGTGACCTCCTGTGTTGAGCCCATTATCTTAGATTGGAAGGGAAACTTATTTTCCAGAACGACATGCTGTCTGAGAAGTTATTTCTAGCTGTGGTATGTCTCTGTAGTTATTGTTTATGCTATAGAAATCTGAGGAGCTAATGTCTCCCTTCTGCCAAGATATACAACCTCCACCACAGTCTCACTGCATGTCTGTGTCCAGTGGCCATTTGGAGGGAATCGACAGAAATGTGATCTGAAGAAATCCAGTTTTGTCTGAGCTTTTTAAACATTCATTTAAATTACCTATTTCAAACAAAATTAATGGACAAGAGAGATTCGGCTCTCAGAGATGACTGTGGAAAATTGGAAGGTTTTTCGCTGTGAAGGTTAAGTGGTGATCCCTTGTCTGTAGGAGGACGATGTTTTATCAGTACGCCCTCTTTTCATTATTGGGTTTTAATACCATTGTTAATACAGTTCCCCTCATCTACTTTGGGGCAGGTCATAAACAGTCTCCTGCAAGACAAAAATCTAAGTATTTAGTGAGAATATGACCTAGAGAACATTGGAACCACCGCACTGGTCTTTTATGTGTTCTTCTGAAAACACAAGAAGGGCAGATAGTGGTTTCTGGCAACATAGTGCTTGCTTATTTCTGCCACTGGCTACATAGCACACGAGAACACCCATTCTCTTATGTCCTGAGGGATAAAAAGCCTTAACAGAAGAAGTGTCACAAGGGGTTCTCTTTGCACTGCATGTAAATATGCCCTTCTGTTTTACCAGCAGAGACAATTTGTAATGTGCTTCCCTCCTGGCAGCCACGATACTTTGTGCTCCCAATAAATGTGATGGGTGGGGTTTTTGTGGCCTTCCTGCCAGATTTCTCATTAAAGGGCTTGTTTTTATTGTCTCCTGTAATGAGATAGGGAAATGGGATTTCATGGATCCATTCTTTGACTCTTCATGGCATGACACTTGCTTATACAAAAGGACTAATCAGTTCCTTTGAGAATGCAGACTTCAAAACGAAGCAGGTCCCAAATTGCTGGAAATCTGCTGTATATGTGAAGCACAATAGGGAAATGTAGCATTTCTTGCTGACAGAAATCCTTTTGGATGCCATCAAGAGGGTTTGTGTTGATAGCTGGAAGTGTTTCATATACAGTCAGATTAACACAAGGAAACCTGATTCCCAGCTTGGCTAGGGTGCTAGGCTCCAGTGAGAAGTGTTACTTTGAGCTCTAGAGGTTTAATCCTGCCAAGTAAGGAGATCTCCCATACAGTGTAGAGGAGAGAGAGCTCTTAAAAGTGCAATAGGTAAAGAAAAGCTAAATACCAATGCCTGTGAGTGGGAGTTATGCATGCCAGTCTTCCTCTTGCCTGTCTGATCCTTGAATTCCTGTCCAGATCAATCACAGTTAAAGGCTGGCAGCACAAAGGCACACACAAACTGAGGTTAACAATTCTTCTAGTGAAAGAGATGCAGCCCTTGGAAATCATTGCAAACACTGCATCGTTTTCCTCCTAGGTCTGCAGCGAGCAAGTGCAAGAGCACCTTCTCCATATAGGAGGGATTTTGAAGCCAAGCTGCGCAATTTCTATCGAAAACTTGAAGCCAAAGGGTATGGGCAAGGTCCAGGTAAAATTAAGTGAGTATTATGGCAAGTCACTCAAATAGTCTGACATGGTGTAGCTTTGTCTCTTATCATTATCCATGAATGATGACACTGATAGGAAGTGGGAAACACACCAGAGAATGAGTTTTGTACCATCATCAGGGCAAGGTAAAATCTTAGTATATCCTGCAAAAGAGTGACCTTCAAGTGGCTTTTGTGTGGAAGTTTTATTTCTTACAGATTGGTATTCTTTTAGACTCCCATTACCTACATGTTTAACAGGGATGTTGGTATTCCTACCTGTTATTTGCTAGTAGGAAAATCATACGTTCAGGCAAACAGCTTAACAGCTGTGTCATTTGTAATGATGAAGTGACTCCAAATCCTTTGGATCTGCGTATCAACATAACTGAGAACCACAGTATGACCTTGCAGAAGTTAGCCTGTACATGCAAGTTTAACCTTCAGTAGTTCTTTGTGCTGATAGGCCTCCTGGATTTGAACTAGAGAGATTTTCATGCATCTGGGGATCTTTGTCACTTGGTTGTGGAGTTTGCTTTCCAGACATCTTGTTATTTGACTTTTGAGTCTGTACCTACTTGTTACCCAATCTAGTTACCCAACTTGGCCAAAGGACTGTATGTTTCAAAGGTATTTCCTGGGCATCTGGTGAATTTATGCATCAGGTTGGCTCCCTACCAAATCACATCTGTTGTAGGGAAAACTGTCCGTATGAAGCCAGGCAACTTGTTCCAGGAGCTGGGGAGTCCAAGCGATTGCTTATCCCATTTGGTGTCCTGCTGAGTGGGTCTGAAGCAGACATAAAATACATTTTGGAAGGTCTGTCTTAAAGTGTCCGTGAATGTATGAACAAGAAGGATTTCTTGCACAGATGTTTAAATGTACTCTTCATGAAGTTGTGTTAGAGGTTGGCAGGGGAGTGAGAGGTGTGTTGTAAACAGAGGCTGATACTCCCTTTGCTTACTCTGATACAGAAGCAGTAATTCCATGGACCTTCACTGGATTAAATCCAGGAAGAGTTTAGGTCCAATCCCAAGAAGCCTCATATGCACAGAAAACTCGCATCTCCTCTACCATACAAATTTGTACATAGAGAGTGTTACAGAGTGTTTTAGCAGTAGAGAAACCCTTGGAAACTAATCACAGCATTGTGAAGAAACTCACCTTTGAGGCACATAGAAAAGCCTAATGAAACAACTCACTGAAAACCCATAATGGCCAAGTAGTGTGTGCAACCTTATTAAGTTCTCTGACAATGAATGTCTGTCTTTACCAGCTCTTGTTTACCTTCAGCCTCCCAGGCTCACACAAGACTCAGTCATTAGATCTCTATTTCTGCCTCCCTTTGCAGGTTAATTATACGGCGTGACCACTTGCTGGAGGGCACCTTCAACCAGGTAATGGCATATTCCCGCAAGGAGCTCCAGCGGAACAAACTCTACGTCACGTTTGTTGGCGAGGAAGGGTAGGGAACTACAAAATGCTATCAGTTTTGACCTGGCTGTTAATGTTGCAAAACATGGAGTTGACTAATGCTGAGCCTCTCTTGTTATGTAATGTTTCTTTGGTTTTGTTTTACCTCCAAGTGATTCATCTTAAGCTCAAGCATTTGTTAACAATAACAATAGCAATAATGCTTCATTTTCTTATAGCACCTTCCATCTAGATGTCTCAAAGTGACAATTAAGTGGCTAAATCTAATGTCATCTTGTTGGCATAGGTATTTTGACTGCCTGGAAGGTAAAATTGAACTACAGGCCCATGTTTGCACACTGAGTCAGGCTCAGGACTGTAATTAGAGAGCAGACCTTTATCCCCTTTGTTACTCTAACTCTTCCAAATAGATCTGGTTTTCCTTCAAAACATTTTGCTTTGCATGCCATCTAATAACCATTTGTTATCCATATGTGGATTTCTTGTTTCTGGCTGAAGCAAGAGACATGAATGCTGTTTAGTTCTTACAGTTAAATTCACCCATTTTGGAAGCCGAAAGTAACAGAAGCCCCTTGAGAAGGCCTTCTCTCAGGAAACTTTCTGCCAGCCTAACAAATCCATGAGCCTCTCCTGGATGATTAAACCCAGCCCCTGAACTTTTGTTTCTAGTCTAAACAGAGCCTTTCAAAGCCACCCTGGCTCATCTCAAGAGCTACATTGCAATTGAGGCTTAATCCACATGCTTTTAAAATGGAAAGATCATTGAGCATATTACCAGTGTTCCATACAATAAAGACATGAAATCATATTTCAGTAGCTTTGCATATAAAGTTTCTTTTTTTAAAGAACCCCATGGGTAGGATTTTGGTTTTCTCAAAGAGAAAAGTACTGAACTTCCAGAGGTGAAACAGGAGGATGGGCCAGCCTGCCCTTTAGCCTCTTTGTAGTTTCATGAGTCAATCATTCAACCCCTTGTGCTTATGCTTCCATAACTTCAAACATAATATAGAATGTCTGATCCAGCTGCAGTGTTTTCCACTTCCTTTACATTTGTTAAGTAGAAGGAATAGTGCCCACCTCAGAAAATCTTTTGGCACATGTGATATATGGCTGCAAATCATTTGTTCACATTGCTATGTGTATATTTATTTTAGAATGAAAAACCTACCTACCATTATTAGAGGATGATCTGTTTTTAATTAATCCATCACAGTTGGTTTAATGTATTCATGAAGCTGGTTTGGTGTTGGGTTTTCTGGGGGTCTTTTTCAAGCTGAGATAATTTGAAACAGCTTGATTTTAAAAAAGCAAGGAGAAAAGGTGACTCTACAGAACAAAGTCATGCAACAGCAAAGCACAGCTTAAGGTGTACCACATGTACTTGAAAGTGTCAGAAAAGCAGAAGAGTTTGGATGGAACAACTGAGGAATCACCACTTTCTCTTGGGAGAGTTCTCTTGGGATTTGGTCTTGTGCAGCACTGGCCTTTATGTTGTACCCATAGCTAAGAAAGCATTCTTGGGGCTAGATTGTATCTGTGGTTACATCTCAGTGTAGGAGAGTATGAGCAATTTCTGCTTCAGTGTGGGTTGTGGTCTGTGAACCCAGGTGTTCGTAGGCAGTTCAGACCCACTCACTACAAAGCAAGCCTTCTGCTAGCCAACCAGCCAAGGCAAGGGTGAGCCTTGTACCTCAATTTACCAAGCCTTTGGAGCAAAGATAAAGATGTTACTTATAGGATATGCCTGTGTTATGATTCCTCCCACATCAATCTAGACGCTGGTTAAGTTTCAGTATAGTGACCTGTTCAGGGCTCAGAATCATGTTTTGAGAGGAGAGATACACTGTGTTAGAAACACAGTGACTGTGCAGGGGTAGGCATTAGACAGAAATCAGTGTTGGTAAAACCCAGGGAATTCACTTGAATGGGAATGAGCCTCATTTTAGCTTTTTTACCTTTTCCTTTCCAGGTTGGACTACAGCGGCCCCTCCCGAGAATTCTTCTTCCTTCTGTCTCAGGAGCTTTTCAATCCCTATTACGGGCTGTTTGAGTATTCCGCCAACGACACTTACACTGTACAGATCAGCCCCATGTCTGCCTTTGTTGAAAATCACCTGGAATGGTAAGAGCATTTTATGCAGAATTGAACCATTCCTTCAGAGCAATAGAAAAATGGAAATGGGAAAACTGCCAATTTAGGCTATCTAAATACCATTGCTTCTGCTAGGAAGAGGTGGGAAGTAGGCTGGGAGACAGAAGAGAGGGAGCAAGTGTAAATACAACATCAGGGTCTGAAAAAGGAGTCATGATGAGGTGCTACTATTAGAATGTCCTGGTTGCATTACCTGTGACTTGGTGTTTGTCAAGTCACTTCTGTGTGAGCATGAAAAGGAGAGGGAGAAGTGCTCTGCTTTATGCAGGTCTCCTCTCCTTGGTTCCCTTTTAAGAATGGAAATTGTGGTCTTTCTGTACATCAAGCTGCATTGTGCTTGGAAGCTGTACACTATGAGACCTGTTGCTGCTCTGTACCTCCTGCAAGCTTTTAAAAAGGGCTCAATGAAAGAGGTTTCTCTTTTCTGCCCTGACAGAGTGTCCCTGCTTGTCTGTGGCAAGGCCAGCGGTGCAGTCAGGTACTTCACCTTACCAAGTATGTGTACAGACAAATTGCTGATCCTGTTTCTTTACTGAAAGTCCTGAATGCATTATGTGGTCTCCTCATTTTTCTATCTGACTCCAGATCTGTCTGTCTTTGGGAGTTGTTTTCACTTCGATAGTTTCAGATGTGGTTCAGTGAAGCATGGGCTGCAAGTTCTGGGCAGTATTTGTGCCCTTGTAGGATTTCATTGTGTCAAAAGAAGTACTGCCACATGGGTTTGGTCCTGTGATGTTTTAATTTGTCTAATCAGTCTCACCGGCTGCTTGTCTGAAGTGGAAATGGTACATGCCTGTCTATTGTTGTAAACAGATCCTCCTTCTCTTTGGCTTAGGGTGGGCAGGAGATCAAGAACAACTAAATGGTTGTACCACTTAGTCTATTATGGTTGCAATGGGGGAAAAGGGATGTTGCTGGGACTAGGATGGTCTCTGAATTGTTGGGTTTTTTTTGGTATTATCACTTCCAGGAGCAGAGCATTATGCTAACAATGATCCGTGCATTGTCTTAGAATCATAGAATGGTTAGCACTGGAAGGGACCTTAAAAATCATCTAGTGTTCCTCTACTGGTGTTAGGAAGATAGCAGCTTAATTCCTATGACTTGTCCATCTCCCTCAGCAATCATGTTCATTAGACATTATGCAGTGGCTTCCCAGTTTTCCAGAAGAAATGCAGTCTGTCCTGTGTTCATCTTAGCAAACAGCATGCATCAGCTTTTGATTTAGAAGGCTGTATTTGTGAGGATGCATTTTGATTTCAGGGCACAGGACCACTTAGGCATCTGCAAGCCCATGATCATTCTGCCCATACTGTGAGCAAACTGGACACAGGCCTCTCTCTTCAAAAATGGGATTGCCACGTTACCTCAGCAATGTTTGCAATAGGCTCTGATACTTATCTGTTATCTGTTGGGACAAAGAGTTCAGCTGCAGTTTTCTTAAGTGATAAATAGAGCTGCAAAAAAGTATATGCTTTGTTTGATAGCAGTTAGTATTTAACTCAGAAATAACTAGAAGTTAGACACTTAACACAATACTTCTCCAACTACATGTATCTATACAGGCTACTTGTATATAGAATGTTATTTGGCCTTTGGGCATTTTTGGTTTTCTTCTTTTAGAGAAGAGAAATTAAGTCCCTTGACTTGCAGATGGAAATAAATGCTATGAAGGAAGATGTTTGTACATAAGGTAAATAGGGCAAGATTGCAGAACCCAAGGGAAAGATAAGCAATCCAGTAAGTGCTTGGAAATACTTCTTGAACCTGTTATGGAAGTAGCTGGCTGAGACCAGGAGTTTATAATTAACCTGATAGGTTTCATGATTGGCTTACAGATATCTAGACATTATAATGGTTTTATGCTGTCTGCATTGACTGATCTCAGCTATTCATGTGTAACCCTAGAGTACTGCACTCAAAAGTCTGTGCAGCCAGCTAAGACTGCTTTTTAAAACTCATGGTACGATCTTCCCAGAAAGGCTTTATAGGCCAACTGCTCTAAGGACACTGAACTGACTTGTTTGTCATCATTTGGTCATGAGGGATGGGGCTCTCTGAAGTTCTCAGTCTTTTCTCCAACTTTGTTCTCATCAAAGTCAGTGCTAAAACTTCTGTTTCTCAGATTTGCTTGATGATATGATTCCAAAAGAGCCTCCTCCCTTAACATGTGAGAAATAAAGATCATTTTCCTCTTCCCAAATGTGTTATGAGGCATCGGTTAACATAGATGGGTGAATCAGTTTTGAGAGTCCCAGGGTCACAGATAATTAATTCATAGTCTTTTCAAAGCTTGAAGTTTGATGTCAGTCATGAAAACCACACACGCACAATTGGTTTAGATTTGCAGATTTCTTGAGCTGAATGCCTTTTGGTGCTGTGGGGCTTATCACTTATGTGGAATCTACCCTCGGCATGTTCTTCTGTACAGTAATTCTGCCAGACCTATCCAGATATGGCTGTAATAAGAAACAAGGCCAGGAAAAAAAAAAAAATCCCTCAAAATTCTTTTCCATTTTCTCTTCCCTAAACGATTGGTGAGTTTGAGATATTTGCAACAAAATGCAAAGATGAGATGGTTTGCTTGTATTGGCAGAATTGAGAAATACACTGCTCTTCCCCCGCGGCCTAAAATACACTGCCCTTTTCAATGCTTATTTCATGCCTTGCTCTTTGTACAAACAGCATTCTGAGTCCAAAATGAGCACATCAAAGCACGGAGTAGTTGTATGTATGCCAAGTTAAGAAAGAGACATAATGACTGGAAAATATTTCTCATTTATGGAGAAACTGAGATTTAACGCCTTTCTTGCAAGCTTCCATTGAATAAGACTTTTTCCTTCAGTTAACATATGTGCTTGCTGAATACACAAAATAGAAGATACCACACATTTTCAAAGCTTAAAAACTATTTTAAATCCCCCTATATCTGGAAGGGCACAGTTATGTCTCTCTAGTCCTAGGAAGTTTGATGATACACATGTTTATGTGCATGCTGCAGGATATACTTGAAGCTCATGGCCGCAAGAGCTGCTTTTAATCCACACCAGTAGTGAGACGTTCTATCTGATCTAGGGTAACGTGTCTAGCTCTTTACCTGGGTATTTGGAAACACCTTCTAAAATATTGCTTACCTTCCACTTACAATGGTTTGCCCTTCTCCAAATAAGTGGGCAAAATGTGGTGGTAGCTGCTTTGTGTTATTTCAGGGAAACAAATATGGTTTAGCCTAGAAATAATTTGCTCTTGGACAGATCCTGGCTCTTGGTGAGGTGCTTTGGGCAACTGAAATAAGGTGACTGACTGAAGAATCCTCCTCAAGTTTTGCTCAATGTGCTGGGAGAATTGGGGAATAGTAAATGCTTCTATCACAACCTCATGTGAAGTTAGAGGTGTAATATTCAGTACAGCTCCATAATTTACATACTCATAGATGGCTCCCAATAGCTTACCACAGTAGCTTCTTACTTTCCTCCCTGTTAACAGTCCTTTGACAGATTTTAGATGAACTTTCAGTTCCCTGCAGCACTGATGCTCAATTTTAGAGGTTATATGCAGATACCTTTTCACTGGGGTTAAAAAGGTTTCCATCTATGATTCGCACATCTAAAGTTTCATTGAATATTGTAGTTCTCCTTTTCACCAAAAATAAGTAAATAGCAAATGGCTGTATGGGTAAATTAACCCTGAAAGGAAAAAAATCCTGAGACATAATAGATGGAGGAAATGTATTTCTAAATTCTGGGAACAAAATATCTAGTTCCAGAGTTTGCATCATCTCAAATCTTCATCTGTGTCACTGGTCACTCTCCTGTATTCGTCATGGTAGATTTTCAAGAGGTCTAGAAAGTTGCTGATGTCTTTTTAATGCATCTCATTCATTCTGTATTCTAACAAAATGATTTGCCTAATCATGCTGTGACACACTGTGGTTTCCCCCAGGTGTTCATTTTGTCTTACCATTTTCCATCGTGTTCCCCTACTCAGCTCTAGCTAAGCAAACTAGTAACCTGAATGTTTGTTTCTGTGATGATTCCTGTGTTATTTTCACCAAACCTGAAGAGTATTATGTCTGTGCTGTTTCATCTTTCACATGGCTACCAGTTTCAGATGATATGATTTGACTGTCATCATAATATCACATAAGAAGTTTAATTTCTTAGAATAAGGCAATTCTCAGTGTTTTCTCATGAACTTTCCTTTCCTATTGCTTTATCTGACACTGACAACAAAAGCTCTGTTGTTCACAAAACACAGTGTTGTTGCTGTCAGGTGGAAATCCAGTCTCTCATGTCTTCTGGGTGGGCCAGAGTTTTCCTTCACAGCAGTTCTGCCCCCAGGAGTAATCCAGTGAGATAATGTACTGCACCCTTCTTCAGGAGGCAGCACGATACTCATGGTGTGGTCATCTGCACCAGACATTTTGTCCCCAGATCTCTTGCCTGGTTTTTTATCTGACGCACACCAGCGGTGCATTTCACATCATCTACTTTTGGATTTTTAGTTCATTGCATGTTTGTAAATGTGGAACCACAGCCAGAAATCTGAAGAGAAGCAAGGCTCTGGATAGAAGAGCAGATGGCCTAGACACATAAAATTGTTCACAGACATTCATTTGGAGATCTGAGGGATGCTAACTTGAAACATCTTATTCTGTGTTTTCATAGAGGCTTAATGACAGCATGGTTTTTTTAACAATTAGGCATTTGTGGACCTCGCTGTGACATTTATGCAGCCAGAGAGCAGTAGCCCAGTGCCACAGTTACCTTGGAGGTATTTACAGCTTGCTACTCATACTTAGCATTCTGTACGCCTCTCAGAAAAGCCCTGCTGTGTTTTGTTTGAATAAAATTTAATACATTTATTTAACATAACCTCATTAGAAAGCTGAAGACTTGTGAGTAAAATGTTTTTGTGCAGATCACAAAGATGCTGATGTAGTCAGACCCAGTGGCCCAGGTCCCTCGAAGCTGTAGATTCATTCCTGGCTGCAATGTCCTAATGGACTCCATTACCTTAATGCTCATTTAGAACTGCTTTCTTCATTCAGTTCCAGCCTTTCTTTCTGCTCTCCAAGCCCCCTCATATTCTAGCCCATGCTGCCAAAACAGGAACCCTGCATGTATTTCTACATCATATTCTGCAGGCAGATGCAAGCCTGTTGCACCCACTCTCCATGAAGACATGGATTTGCTTTCCCTGTGCTCCAAGACAACTGACATGGTTACTGCAATGCTGAGCTGGGAAAAAAATATGCAAGCTCCCATCAGGGTGGGTTACTTCAGACTTGGCACTGCCTTGATTGCCTTTACGTGCTCTGGCAAGGTTGGTACATGAGTAGAGCAAGCTCCCTTGGCCTGCGCAGTGCCCCCAGCCAAACTCTGACCCTCTCTTTTATTGACTTCGTGTAAGCAAGAAACCACATAGCCATCACTGTCCATCTCAAGCATGCCAAAGAATGCAGGGTGTTGTTTTTCCCTTTTTTTGTTTGAATAAGCCCAAGAAGAACTGAGAATGTTGCAGCTGCAGCTGTCCTTTCTCCTTAAAGAGTTTGGTTGGTTTTCTTCACCCAGTTTCCTTAGGAGTTGAGCCTTGTGCAATTGCCCTGCCCAGCCATCAGACAGTTTCTAATCAGTCTGTGACCTATTTGACAGGAAGGTAAACATCTCAAAGGTACTTATTTCCTAAAAGGAAAACTTGTGGCTGGGAAAAGATAGAAACGCAGAAGAGTGCCTCAGTGAAGGCAGGCTGGTGAGCCCAACAGTTTATCTGTTCTGTTTGGCCTCTGAATTGGCCATGTAGCATGGGCAAGCTGACAGGTCTATCACAGGCACAGGCTGTGAGCCAGCTACACCATCATGTCAGTAGCTTGAGGATGTCAGGAAGAGCAGTGAAAGCTCAGAGGAGGCAAAAGCTGGAGATGCTCCAAAGTGTGGGAAGTGCTAGCAGAGGTGTGTAGGAGGAACTGGAACTACTGCAGCATGGCAATGTAGAACCATCAGAGACAGAGCTAAAGGAAACAAAGCTCCATTAATGCTGCTACGCGGAGAATGACTTCAGTTTTTAAACAAAGTGACAAACTGCCTCATGACCTAATGGGCTGTACTCATATGCTGACCAGCTCATAGGATGGATTCAGGCACACTCTTTGGTTCTTTATAGAAACAGGCTTTTTATAGAAAATCTTTGTAGTCACAGCATCTAAGCAGGAGGTCTGCAAACAGCCATCACTCCTCTCCACTGACTGAAAGAAGCTCTGCATAGTATGTGGCCAAAATTACTCAGTTATCTCTCTAATTTTGTAACTGTTATGGCAGGCAACCTACATATGGCCCAATACCTGTTTATTAAGGGAGTCAGTAACACAGAGTTTGGTTTGGGGCTCAGATGTGCTGGTTGTGTGGGTCTGCATTCAGGGGGAAGTATGAATTTGAAAGACCAGTTTTGCAGCCATCTTGAAGGGACCTTTTTATGCAACACTCTAAGAAATCATCCTCTTAAAAATCAGATCAGATGTAGCACCCCAGAGTGGGGCATCCAGCAACAGCCAGTTGTTTTTACAATTAGGTGGTTACCTCTTTGCCTCAGTTTCCATATGAAGAGATCTCCTCCTATGTCATCAACTTGAAATCCATTTGATGTACGCTGGTGCTGTGAACTGCTTTGAAATTGTCAGATGAAAGGCACTATAGAAAACTAAAGCATTCGGTGTTACATTACACTATAAATTTTAATTACCAGCAATACCTGATTTTAAATAAATTATGTTTGCATGAGAAATTTTCAAGCACTATTGTAAATCTTCTGGACAAGAATGATATTAAAATAAATATGCAGCTGAAATAATTTTGTAAGACCTTTTCATGATGTGAAAAGCGTGTGTTACTGAAATGCCTTCTCGCTGCTGTGCTGTGATCTCCCTCAATGCCTTCTGTACTTACGCAAACTTTGAGCTTCCTATTAAGTTTGATGTATGACTATAAGCACATAAAGCCTGCCTCAACGCTGGTTAATTATTTATTAAGGGTCAGGAGGAATTGGAAGATGAAAGGCAAACCAAACTGAAGGAGAAAAAAAAACGTTCTGTCTAACTGAGCTTCTACAGAAACGGGTTTTTCATAAAAAGGCTCTGCTTTGTATTTACCTTATTTTTGGCTTTGATTTTTTCAAGTTCTTTTGAGGATCTGAATGATGGTGTCACTTGGGTTGAAAGAAGAGATGTCTCTTGCAGTCTCTCCTCCTTTTCCCCTCTCTGAACCTCACAGTGTCTAGCACTGCTTCCATAATTAGAGTTTGGTTTGAGGGAAAGGCGGCCTTTGTGTTTTGTTGTGTTTTCACAAAAGTCATCTTCATGGGTTTTTCCCTTGCTTAAGGCCATGGAGTCTTTTGCAGCATTGTGGATTAAACTTGCCCGGAGATGGGAGGCTCCACATGAAAATCCCTACAGCGTCTCCACCTTGCATGTGGTAGAGGAGAAAAGGGTAAAATCCACATTGTCTCTGAGAATGTGAGCCTGCAGGGAAGCATCAGGGTGGGCACTGGTTGTGTGTTTATTTGTAGTGGTGAAAAGCTCCCAGGGAGTGATGAATGTCCTCATATCTCTTGTTCTAGCCACACTGGAACAGCAAGGCTGGACTGTCACTGTGAAGTATTGCTCAGTCATCTTTGCCCCTCCTTATTCCTCACTACATTTTATTCACACTTGGGTAAGGTAAAGCAAAGTCAATTAGAGCAGGTGCAGAAATTCCCAAGCTGACTTTTTTATTAGTAAACACAACTCATACATCAAAAGAAAGACTGTTCACAGAGCAGAATTGCTTTCAGTAAATCACCCAAATCCATTTTGGGTATTTTTGAGTAGAAAAGGCATTTCTCTTTGCATAGTTCTCTCCCTGGGATATTTTGAAAGTTACAAGCTTCAATTGTCCATTGAAAATTCTTCATTTCAGGATATTACCTTAGTTTTACTAAAAGGGAAGATTAAAGATTTAAATTGATCTGATCTGGATGCATTTAAAGGGAGAAGGGCAGTGTCAAGTTTGTCAGTTTGCCCCAACTCGGGATAGGAATATTTGTCACAATCTAACTAAAATCCTGGAGGATGAGGAAAATCCTGACCTGTTCACCTTCTGTATTTAATAACAAGAATAGAAAATTCAGTGTCTTGTGTCTGACCAAAGGAGCTTTCGATGTTGTGACTTACGACTCAATTTTGGAAGAAACAGACTAGAAGTTGGAATTATTTAGTTGTATCAAAAAGATTCATAAAGGAGAAGTAAAAACATTCTTGCACTTGAGGACAGCAGCTTACAGATCCAGGTCTGCATTCTGCATGCTCCCAGAAGAGGATTGGAGCTGTAGTTTTGCAGTGGTATTGGTAAAAGTTGGAGATGTTCAGTGATTTGCAAAACAAGACCTAAAACAGACTGTCAAGCAGTCAATAGCATGTTGGAATCTGAATTTAGCACACAGATTTCTGAGCTTACTCAATGGAGGAAGCACATCTGAGAGGCAGGGATCATTAGCTGAGTTGCAGAACAGTGCAAACCCAAGCATATGGCTTCCGGACCAGGGGTGCTAGAATGCATGTGGCTCTGCACTGCAGATGACCTGTCTGCAGTTAGCTCATGGATACCTGCATCATGCTTCAGCATGTGGTGTAGACACTTCTGGGTGCTTACCAGTGAGGTTATGATGAGCAGTCTCTCTTGTGCTTAGATACCCCAGACAGTGCCTCCTTTGACTGAGCAGACAGTCCTTGTGGCTTCAGCAGACATTCAGTTAGCCATTGAAGGAAACTGTGTGGTCATTTGGCTTGTGCTTTTCTGTCCGTCTTGTCTGGCAGATGACTAAATCTATGGGTTTTCCCCTGTAGCTTGACCAGTTTGTTACAACACATGGCAAGCAAATGTGAATCGTGCAATGTATGAAACTTTACCAACTCACCGGTTTACAAAGTACCCCCCCACCCCCACAAATGGCTTTTCCGAAACATTTGACTGAGAATTCAAGCTCTCTTGATAAAAATGCCCTTTTGCTGGCTTAAAAAAACCAACCCATATGCATCAGAGTGAGTTAGTCCATAAGGAGCTGTCATAAACTGGAGCTGAGTCACAAAATTTCCTGTCATTCATATATCATTTTATAGAAGGTAAGAAAGTAAAAGCTGTCAAAGACTAAGCAACTAAAATGGAGCTGGCACTCAAGAGGACTGTGATTGTATTCCTGTCTCTACCATTTTTTTCTGGATAACATTAGATAAGTTATTTTACTTTTGTACTCATGTTTTCTCATTTGTCAAATGAAGTTCTTTCCTGTTAGGGTGGTGAGGCACCAGAATTGGTTGCCTGGGGAGGTCATGAATGCTCCATCCCTGGCGATGTTCAAGGCCAGATTGGATAGAGCCTTGGGTGGCATGGTTTAGTGAGGTGTCCCTGGGCATGGCAGGAGGTTGGAACTGGATGATCTTAAGGTCCTTTCCAACCCTAACTATTCTATGAT